>CM028688.1:18101589-18266645 GCA_016771965.1 Brassica carinata
AAGTGTTTGGTGGATCTATTGTTGCTTCTATGCCTTTCTCTACTTCAAATTATCTCAATGGGTTTTCTGAGGATTTTTCTACGGATTCCATTAGGATGTTTGGTTGAACCCTTGGTGTTAGTTGTAATGATATTCTTGACGGAAAAAGTTATTAGATGTATTAGAGTTGAATAGAATCGAGGTGACATTGTGAAGAAGACGAGAGCTCAAGAGAATTTGGAAACGAATAATTGTTTCGGTTAAAATGACACTTGGTGTTAATTAGTATTATTGTTACTTGACTCACAGATTTGCATAAATAGTTTTGAGAGTTTAACCATTTATTGAATCTCAGAGGTTTTGAGAGGAAGAGAGATATAGGAATCTTGAAGTTGGCTACTATGCCGAAAGTGAATGTGTTTTGAGATTGAGAACTACGAGTTAGAGAGAAAATACGAACTAGTATAAAAACTATGGATAACTTTGAACAAAATTATATACAATGAGAATGTGAAAAAAGCTATGGAATATATATATCTATATATATGCCATTTTTTAATTCTTATATACAATATCTTGTTATTTATTTAAATATATAAATATGTATTCTTAAACAAGAATTCAAAATAAAAAAAAATTGTTTATTTTATCTAAATTATTATGCTTAATTAAATCAAAATGTATATTAAATTATTGGTAAAAATAACAAAATCTAATATATTAACAAAATTTTATTTTTAAATGTTAAATAAGATATATTAAGTTCCTAGTGAATTGGTGATGTAGCGTCATCTTGCTTGAACGGCAAGGAAACCAATGTTACGATTAGACGTTTTTTATTTTATTTTTATCAAGTTTATTATTTTCCTTTAATTTTATGTCTTTAAGATACTAAAAACCCTAGATGAGAGTCTTATTTATAACCTTTGTATTCTTTCATTAGGAGAAGCTTTTGATATTAATAAACTAAGAGAATTCTCTTAAAACTTTGTTCTTGATTCGATTCAATTCATAAAATAGAAATTTGGTCTCAAAGAAGCTATATTTGAAGACTTTTTGATTGATCCAAGAGGTCTCTCGTGATCTTTAGATCTCTTGATCGATTGTTCAACAATTATCTAGTTCGTATGCTGCTCCAATTGGTTTAACATACCTTTTGTAAATAGATTTTTAAAACTAGTGAAAACCTTGTGCAACTTAATAGAGTAGATAACTTGTGTGTAATTATCAAAACTTATCAACCAGACTCAAATGAGATCCAAAATTTGATGAAATTAGAAGGCTTTATCAAATAGAGGCAATACTGTTATCTTAGGTTTTGTTGCTTTGAATTACATTTTTATAACTCTTTCAACCACATCCTCGTCATCTCTAAAACACATTGTTCTTATACAACATAGCAGCAAGATATATTTTATTTGCAACCTTATAATTCTTTTATACCAATATTTCTTTTATACTTATCCAAAACATTTTTTTACATATATACGCTTAGAATATGTTTTCAAAATCTTTAGTGTGTGATATCAAGAAATGTGGTTTCATGTGAGACAAAAATGAAAAATCAAATACGGATTCATGTGAATAAGATAAGATAGCCAGATAACGCATGTACATACTTCTTCTAAACTCAATGATTAAGCCATCCACTTTGCTCATCAAAACCATTGCTTAAACAATCAGGAATAGACTTTCTACCATTAGAAGATAAGGGGATAAGAAGTATGATGAAGGATTGACCATTTGGTTCAATTTAAGATAAGGCTATTAGGCTAGAAATTAAGTTCTTTGCTTTCTTCCACCCTTAAACGAAGAGATTATATTATTTTTACAAAAAAAAAATTGGATAAATAAAATTTAACATTTGTTCTGAAAGAAAGACAATGATTTAATAAATTGATAATTCTATCTAACCATGGAAGGATGGAAGTCTCAATTTTGTCACAAGTCCATAATGTTTACATACATGTTTATAGCATTGGATAGACAAAATATCGTCGATCATTCAATTAGAAGCATCCATATCATAAACTTCAAACTTCATTATATATAGCCAAGATGTCTCCTAAGTTCACCGTTTTAGACAACGAAATTAAAGCACATCATATAGTAGTAGTAAATATTATAAGTTACTTTTAAGGTTTATTTTGATTTAAAAGAAAGAGTAATCTAAGGAAGATTGAGGTAAAGCATCTCCTTAAACTCCAATCTTCTTGTATCACTATAGAAAGTATGATGCTTGTTAGGCCAATAAGTCAACCAAACACAACCTTTAACCTCAAACTCCATCACTTTCCCAATAGCTTTTTTATCAACCTTCCAGAAAACGCTTTGTCCATAACTATCTCCTGCAAACACAACTCCTCCTTGCTTTGTAAACGGCCTAAACGCATTCGAGTACCGGTTCTTGAACCAAGCACGAGGGTTCATCATTGAAACCTTTGATGGTTTAGAGGATGAAACTTCTCTTCCATCATCAAAGTCATGTAGAAACCAAGTGAGGTTGGCGGTATAACCATGAACCCATTCCTCAAACATCCATGGTTTCATGCTTTTTGCTTTAGTTTCGTTGGCTGAGACTTTGAGTCCGAAGAATGTGTTTGGTGGATCTATTGTTGCTTCTATGCCTTTCTCTACTTCAAATTGTCTCAATGGATTTTCTGAGGATTTTTCTACGGATGCCATTAGGATGTTCGATTGAACCGTTGGTGTTAGCTGCAATGATATTCTTGATGGAAAATGTTTTTCCTCTAACCCCATGCCACGTTCCGATAGAAGTGTCTCGTTCACAAGCCTAAGTATGTCGCACCTGATTATAGAGATATTAGTAATTTAATTATGTATAGACAATAGATACCATATAATACCAAAATTTGTTAGAATTTGACTTGAAAAATTATGTTTTTAACTGCACTAATTGTTTTATTCATATCTTTCACTTTTTTATGGAATTCCCTTTTAAAGTTAACACTCAGCCCTCTAAATGGTGACCAAACAAATGAATATGAATGATAAATTTTTAGCAATTTTTTTAAAAAATTATACCATTTTAAAGAATATTTTTTATACGTGATTTTTGTTATTTCTCTAATTTTAAGAAATAGTTGAGCTAAATATTTCTTATCTTTGTTTTTTTTGACATAACAAAATATTTATTATCAAAATGGAAAAATAATAATAAGTAATAAATATTTTCAGTTTTTAATTTGATTCTAGTCATTCATTTTTATTCATTTTATTGTTCTTTTTAACGGTCGTCAGTTGATGTGTTAGATAGTATTGACTTGATTCACAGTTTACAATTACATAAATAGTTTTGAGTTTAACCATATAATAAGGGTTTTGTTTCAGGTTGTAGAGTAGTACATCATACGAGTTTATGTACGATACCTGACGTTGTCAATATTCACAGCAATATTAAACCACTTCTCCCGAACGTAAATCCTGTGGTTGAATTGGATCACACCTTCAAGCTGATGATAATTCAACGAGAAGAATAATCTCTCGTCGGTTAAAGCACTATTTACGCTCTCCATTTCCATTGCTATCACAGGACAATACATATGAACTTTCCACAAACCTTGTGTTGAGAAAGCATACGAAAACAAAGGAGAAGGCGACTTGAGATGCTGAGACGCTTTGACCTCGATGATCCAATTGGTTATCGCAAGATTCAGTGATCTCATCCATTGTTCTTCAAGGTTAGAGCCTAGTTGCACCATGAGCAACTTAGAGCCCTGCCTTGACCTACAAGTAACCAGCTGATCTTTCACCGTTTTGAGACAAGTTGTTCGCAGGCTTGTTGGCGCCTCGTAGATGCAGATGAGGAACACGAATGTGAAGAACGCGAGGTTGAATACGTCTTTGAGGTTTGAAGTGGATCCTAGGTTTTGCATTTGAATTGAACATGTAGTTCTCTTAGCGTTATAGTTGAGAACTATGTCGACAAAACTCATCAACAGAGTAGAGATGACGTTTTCACTAAGGAAATTAGTTGGATTAGAGCCAATGATTCTTAGAGGTTTTGAGATGAAGAGAGATATAGGAATCTTGAAGTTGGCTACTATGGAGAATGTGAATGTGTTTGGAGATTGAGAACTACGAGTTAGAGAGAAATTTAAAGATGGATGTGATGAATTTGGAGAGCAAATACACATGGACATTGAGTTTCTTTTCCATTGAGAAAAAGGAGGAAGGTTTTGAAGCCAAGCAAATGCATCAGGTGTGTTACAAGAAGCCATTGCAGCAATGATCTTGAAAATCTTCTTGAATGTGTGGTACAGATAATTAGAAGACTAGATTTATCATGTATATAGAGAGAGAACAATCTAATAAGTGGAAGGAAAGAAAAAGAAAAAGAATACAAAGATTCTCTCTTCTTTTTCAAAAGGTTAAGAATCTCATACAAAAGCATACTTTATAACAGAACATATAGAGCGTTAGAGCTACAAGAATTGCCTCTTTCATCACATATTTTAAACTTGATAATGATTAAGAGTCCTGAAAGTCATTGGATAACGTACAAGAAAGAAGACTTAGATGCTAATTAGATCGTAGCTAGACCAGGAAAAAGGATTATAAGTATTTGTTGAGTTGATAGAAGTCAAGATTCTACTTTGTGCCTTGTGGAAATCAACCCGAATTTTCAGTAAATATTCTTTGATTAGGCCGAAGAATATTGTTATTCGATACCCCTATTCTACTCAATAATGGTTCCTTCATCTTTATCTTGTTAGGTTTCAAATAAGAATTACATAAGAAACCATGCCATTAGACCACACGAGGATGGTGTAGTTGCATGTAAACTTTGGAGAAGTAATCAGTCTCGAACTAATTTTACTACAATAAATCTGTGTGATTACGTGGATATAAAATTATGCTTTAAAATTTATTTAAATATCCAAAAAATTTTATCTATAAACTATATATCTTTTATTGAATTAATTTTATATCTTTCCATACGTTTGTTATACTTCAATTTAATCAAAAAGTCCTAAGAACTTGTTATTGGTCCTTTAAATTTCCATAGATCTGTATACTTCAGTTTATCAGTTAAATATACTATTTTACTAGATGTTTAGCCCGCACATGCAGGCATAATCATTTTACTAATAATTATTAATATATGTATTATGATTTTAATATCATGATAACTTATTTTTTATATTCTTAATCATTTTGGTTTTTTCAATTTTTATTTCGGTCTACGTCTTCTTAACACAAAGAAATGCTATAAAACTATGAGACCATGAGAGCATAATTACATATCAAAAATATTTCACACAATAAAATAAAGTAAGAATATGAACTTTTGGTCTCTCTTAATCTACTTTGTATTTTTGAACCAGAAACATGTATTAAATTATCAAAAAACACTAAAACACACAAAAAAAGAACTAAATAAATAAAAACTAAATTTCAAAGATAATTTAGAAGAAAACTTTAAAAAAAAATGAACTGAGATAATGACAATATTTCATTGGTTTACTTGATTAATATATACATCGACTTATATTAATATTTCATAAGTTTACTTTTAATAAAAGAAAAAATAGATAATGATAGTTTTATTATTAAAGTTAATTTATGTTAATTATATAATGATAAATCTAATTATTCATTAAAAATATATCTACTTGAGCCGTTTTAGATTTTAAACCATTAAACACATGTTCATAACATGATTACATAGGCAACTCTCTAAACTCAATATCAAAGCATATTTTTCTTATAGATCAAACAGTAATAAAACATACACGTGAAATAACTATCGAAGTAATTCATAATTCTGAACTCAATGTAACAAAACTGATTTGCTCCTAGTCTTTCAAACTCAAAGAAAGAAGAAAAACATAGAACTCCAACTAAAAAAACAAATATCAAAATTACATAAATAGAGATGTCAAAAAATATAATCGAGAAAACTTGGAATGAATGAGAAAAATGAAACTATAGAGTTTAAAACATCTTACATCATATGAAAATAATAATTGGTCCTAATTTGTTTAAAATAATTGTAATTGTAATTCCAATTAAAAAAGTTTGAAATAGTTATATTATTTAAATTAATAAATTAATGATTTAATCTAAAAACTAATAAGAATATGACAAATAAGTAAAATTAGCTAAAATCATGGAGAATGTGACAAGTAAGCAAAATTACTTCATAAAAATAATTGTAATTCCAATTTAAAAAATTTGAAATAGGTATATTATTTAAATTAATAAATTAAAATAATTTAAGCTAAAAACTAAAAATAATCTTGTGAAAGTTAAAATAATTATAATCATCATTACAATTAGAAATTTTGAGATAATTATATTATTTAAATTAATAATTTAATTAGAAAATTCGAAATATTTATATTATCTAAATTAATAAATTGATGATTTACTCTAAAAACTAATAAGAATATGACAAGTAAGAAAAATCACTTCATAAATAATAGGTATAGATGTGACAAATAAGCAAAATCACTTCATAAATAATAGTATAGATAATAATATTTTAACCCATGCTCATTTGTGCAATTATCAAAAAAGCTAAATATATACTTTTTGGGAAATATACTCCATCTGTTTTAGAATATAATTTTTTTTAAAGTACGTTACTTTATAAAAATAGTAATTATTTTCATATTTCTATATAATATTTATTTATATTGTTTGACTAATTAAGTTATTCAATTGTTCATTCAAAAGAAGAAGAAAAAACAAATATTTATGATTGATTGAATTGTATTTAATTTATATTAAATGATATCTTTATAAAAAAAATTGCGTGTTTTAACTAAAACATGTAAATAAAACTTTTCTATGCATAATTCCATTTTAATGTGTATTTCTAATTTAATGTTTGACCAAAGCGCCAATAATTCCAATATGTTCGTTTGAATATAAAATGGGCTGATCCAACATTATAGGCCCATAGAGTTAAGGCCTTATCCTTATAATATCTAACTTCCTAACGCGGTTTCGCGCAACCTCCACACTCTCTCAAGTCTCAACCAAATCCGCCGCACACTCTCACCGTAACCGACACCAATGTCTTCTCCGGCGACTCTCCCCGTCACAAACCAACAAGCCAATCAACCCCAGCCACCAATCAACACCCACGCCTTCCGCACATTCCTCTCCCGCCTCTCCTCCTCCCTCCGCGACGGCCTCTCTCAGCGCCGCCCCTGGCTCGAACTCCTGGATCGGAGCTCCTTCGCCCGGCCCGACTCTCTCTCCGACTCGATCTCCCGGATCCGCAAGAACCTCGCCTACTTCAAGGTGAACTACGCCGCGATCGTCTCCCTAGTCCTCGCCTTCTCCCTCCTCTCCCACCCCTTCTCCCTCCTCGTCCTCCTCTCCCTCCTCGCCGCGTGGATGTTCCTCTACCTCTTCAGATCCTCGGATCAGCCGCTGGTTCTCTTCGGACGCACCTTCTCGGATCGCGAGACGCTGCTCGGGCTCGTCGTGACGACGGTCGTGGTTGTGTTTATGACGAGCGTGGGATCTCTGTTGACTTCCGCGTTGACTGTTGGCGTGGCGGTTGTTTGCTTGCACGGTGCGTTTCGGGTGCCTGATGATCTGTTCTTGGATGAGCAGGAGACTGCGAATGCGGGGTTGCTCTCGTTTATTGGTAACTCCGCTGCTGCTACTTCTGCTGCTTCAGTTGTAGCGGGACGTGTTTGAGAGATGGATGTGGATTCTTCATTATGTTTTTGAGTATAGATTCGGTATGTAAGATTTAAAGATCTAAGAGACGCATTTTGGTTGCAGTTCTGAAACTTGGAGCTGATGTTAAGATCACATTTTACTTTAAATCGGGTTTGTACTCTTGCTGTTGATCTCATCATTACATGTTTTATGTTGTTTGTGAGTGTGGCTGAGACTTTTGATAGTAGCTAGTCCTCACTGAATCTGATGCATTCTAATGAAGTAGTAGATATGGTGTTATAATGATGGCATAGTAACTTGGTATTAGTGTTTGTCCAAAAAAAAAAAAGTAACTTAGTATTAGTGTTTGCTGTGGATAGGCCTAGAATTATTTTCCTAGATCCGGATTCGATCAGAGATCCGAATTCTATCCGAGATTCGATCCGGATCTGCTCCGAAAATGCGGATATTCAGAGAAGCCGAATCTGGATCCGAATAGTAAAATGTTGGATCCGTCAAAACCGAATCCGGATCCGGATATCTAAATTTTTTAGTCCGGATATCCGGATCTGTGATTTTTATTAATAATTATTTTTAAAATAGTAATATCTATATATAAAAACTAATTTTATCATAATTTCATTTTTATAATAGTATATATAAAATTTGTAATAGCATACATAAAAATAATTAAAAATATCGTAAACATTTTTATTTTTAAATTATTGTTAATATTTTATATATTTTAATATTATTTTTTATTTATTTTAAGGTTCCAAATCCAATCCGGATATCCGCCGGATATTACAATTTTTAAAAGGATATCCGACACCCAGATATCCGAGAACCCCAGATCCAGATAATGATAGTAAAATCATGGATGTACCGGATAAGAATCCGAATCCGGAACCAGATACCTCAAAATTCCCCGGATACCCGATCTGTCCTACCGCTGGAGATACATATTTATATTTTAAGTTGTAACACAAAAAAGAAAAAAAAAAGCTCCAGAGACGAACATTACAATATATACAGACCCCAAATCATTGACGCAAAAATATAACGATTTACTACTTTTCTACTTTTTAAATCCACTTTTTAATCCGTCCACAAGTTTCCTTTATCTTGAGTTGTTGACAGAATACAACAAGAAGTATTATCTCGGGGCTTGATATAGGAGTCAAACTGTCATATCATGGTAACATCTTTTGTGAAGTAGGTTGGATAATGACATGTATGACCGGAACAAATTAGTAGTAAATCTGTTTCATGCCAAATCTTAAAATACATAAGCCTCACGTTTAGTTTGGGTTCAGTTTAGAAACCCCGGTTACCAACAAACAAATTGAATATCCGAATAGTTTTTTTGGTACACCTGAACTTTCTTTTCTTTTTCGGGTCAAAGTCACCGAGTTGTTTCTTCCTTTGATAATCAGATCTTATAGGTGACCTGCTTGGCTGCTTATAATTTTCATTACATAAGATATGTTAATCGTGGAATGAGTTGTCTTTTGAAATCTTTTCAAGATTCTAATGATTTGTGACTTGTGAAATAAAATTAGGTGTTAACCATTAACCATTAAACTGAAAATACGTTTTCTCTCTTTTTTTTTTTTTTTTTTGTAAAGAATGTTACACCCAAACAATATGAACCTAGTGACTTAGTGAGTATTCGTACGGTCGTACCCATTTTTGACTAATGAAATTATGATTTTGAACCAGCATTATAATCAAGAATTTTCAGTGTTCATCATCATTTATCAAATAAAGTTTCCTTTCAGAGAGAAGTCAGAATGATATTTAAAAGAAATATATTTATTCTAACTCCTGAGATGATACAGTGAAAATAATTTTTGGAAAACAGGAAAAATTTTATATTAACAAAAAAAAAAAGTTAATAACAAGTGATAAATCGAAGAAACACCAAATCCAGACAAGTAAAGCGAGTTGACTTGGAATTTAATTGGAGACGCGGGGTCGAATTAACTTTGTTAACTACATGTGATGTCATTTTTCAGATATTTAGCGACTAGGGATTAAAGATATCAAGGAAGAGGTTGACACTAACTAACTCCACCATAATAATTACTAATCTCTTGTTCACCAATCAATGTCTCCAATATTCTTCTCATGTCCCTCTTTCAACAATATGATGTTTACTTTTTTTTTCCCCCATTTTTGTTACGTAAAATATACACGGCTATGACTATTCAACATCGAGAAGTATTTAAATATTTTTAAGATAAAAGCTATCAAAAAGATAAAAATTTATTGGAAATATGTTGAATTAGTTTTTTTTCTTTGTAGTTAGATTTAATTAATCGAATCTATGGGGTGATTGGTAAATGCTCCGAACTTTTTTGTATAGTTCATTTTTTTTCTACAGACACTTTAGTTTAACAATCGTATTTTAAAAATAATAATTTAAATCTACAGTCTAAAAATTATAATAGGAAATATATTGGATTTTGATATCAATTTTTCTAGAGCTTTATATTTAGTGTATTAAAAGTTATTGATATATAATTTATAGCAATAGAATCTACAACTACAGACACAAACTACAATCAATATTTTAAGGCAAAAAAACTAGTTACAATTCGTGAAACTATCCTGTGTGTTTTGAATATGCCAAAATCATCCAAATAATCAAACAATAATTTCAATCTAACATGATGAAATAACTAAAACTAAATCATTTAATTGTTTCTACAAGATTGGAGTACTTAACAATGGAAAGATATTAGGTTGATTGCTATTTTCATTTGCGTTTGGGTTTATAAACATTTTACCAACTATCATATTTGCAAAATGATGTTTGCTAAGAAAACAAAGATAGTTTCACGGCAAAAAAGATTCGTTATACATTTTACCGACTATCATGTTTGTAAAATGATACGCTACTTTCATTTAAGTTTCGTTATACATTTTAATGTAAGCAAAAAAAATTGCTTTTATAAAAAAATATCATTTTATAATAAGATCTCAAGTATGCTCTAATAAATCTTTCTAAAGTATTCATATAGAAAATAAACTTCAGATGACACTTTATAGTATAGAGAAATACGAAAAAAATATTTAAGAAAAGATTAAAGGATTCTTCGTACAGAATTTAGGTATCGAGCTTGCTAGATTCTGTTAAAGAAAAGGAATTATTGTTAAGATATAATATAGAGGTTGAAACAAATGGTGTATTAGACAGTTAGACTAATCATCGTGTTTACCTCCAAACATTTTTACTTTTTTTTTAACCTTAACAAACAATAATAATTTTACTTAAGCTGCAAGATAATCTGCCTGTTTTCAAACTGAAAACAAATTTTTATTTTGTCTTTATACTGATAATTAAGGTCTTTTATGAAATGATGTTACGGTTTAACCCATAACATAAGGCTTTGTATTATTTTATTTTTTGATATATAGTTGAGTGTATCTTGATATAAATGTGAATGTTTATCAATTTTGCCCAAACTTCAATCAAAATTTTGCCAAATAATCTTTTGAATTTGAGATCTTAGATGTAAATATTTACTCGGTTCAATCAGCTAGCTGTTGAACAAGCGTACTGAATTTTTTAAGAAGTATTTAAACGCGTTGACGAAAGAAATTTTAAATGGTAAACAAAAAGTAAATAGAGTTCTGGCTTGGACATGCACTTGTTTCGTCTTTGTTTAGGTATCATAATACTGATGAATGTAGGTGACCACATAAAGATAAAGTAATGATACTTCTAAATTCTTCTGGGCACATTTTCCTTCTTTGATGTAATATATATAGATTGGTATACATATGCAAGTTAATTGTATATATGAACGTGAAATCGATTTTCAAGTCGAGTTCACAACATATTATGTAGGTACCCCCAATAATGTTATATGGTTTTCTCATCCCATCCCAAAACCGAACGATCCAAACCGAAAAACCCAATTTATATCAAGATCCAACTAATGACAAAATGAATACCGTAATTATTAGTTAGCCAAAATGAACCATAAGGTATCCAGTTTTAGAAAGATTATATGCAAATCCTTACGTAGTAGGAGTTACGGATAAGGCCAACTGAAATTGTCCAGTTCTGCTGAATTAATATATACAAATTAGTTCGATTACAATAGTACCATATATTGGTGCATGCAAGTTAATTACATGAGCCAAATGAATTTTGACATTTAGATAGAGTTCACAACATTGCGTACTTAAGTTTTGTTGGCAACCTGTTGTACACATCTACATATATTTTGATCCGTTTAAATCATCTCTAATGTCACTTTATTTTTTCCTCTATAATATTACTCTCCAGAGTTTTTTTATTATAAATATATAATTCAGTTGTACTATGTTTATATCAATTATGGTATTACATCCAGAGTCAATAGAAAAAGCGTGTTAACCAAGAATTCAAGAGACGTAATCACCTTTTCATTTTTTTGTTTAACTCTGTCATTATTTTGTTCTTCTAGGCCCCAGTGGGTGCAACTACTCTTTCTAGTGTTGAGCCAAGTTCTGGCCTTCAATATCAAAACCTAATTCTCCAACCGCATGAATAACATTTCTTCTTATTACAATTCAATTGATCTACCAAAAAAAAAACAATATATTAGAGAAACTATCCACCAAGTTTAAAAACGTATCGTCTTTGTGTCCCTATATAACTCGATACTGATTCCCATCACAACACATTCTCTCTTCTTCCATACACTTCATCTCTAAACTCTCTGGCTGTAACAGAAGTTTATAAGAATCTCATCAATGGAGATCATCAAGAGCTTCCTCTGTTTCATCTCTTTCACCGTCCTACTTCTCTTCAACCCCATGGCAGAAGCCAACAAAGCACACCACCACGAGTTCATCGTAGGATCGCAAGTTCAATTATTGAATCGTTTTAAAAATGCTAATGAGATGTATGCTTACATATACATATTTATATATACGCAGATACAAGCAACGAAAGTGAAGAGACTATGTGAAACACACAACAGCATCACGGTCAACGGAATGTTCCCCGGTCCACAACTTGTAATCAATAACGGTGACACTCTCATTGTCAAAGTTATTAACCGGGCTCGGTACAACGTGACAATCCACTGGTAAAAAAATACGATTAAACCAAATTCACGTACCGATATCAATGCGTGGTTGGTTTACCGATACTAAACGTGTGACTACAGGCACGGTGTGAGACAAATGCGAACCGGTTGGGCCGACGGTCCGGAATTTGTTACTCAATGTCCAATCAGACCGGGATCAAGCTATACCTACCGGTTTACAATTCAAGGACAAGAAGGTACACTTTGGTGGCATGCTCATAGTTCGTGGCTCAGAGCCACTGTCTACGGTTCACTCCTCGTCCTTCCTCCGGCTGGTTCGTCTTACCCATTCCCAACCCCTCACCGCGACGTCCCACTCCTTCTCGGTAATAATTCATAATCATGCATAATCAACTTATTACAATTTGTTAATATTATTATATGATTTTGATTCCATTGATTTTAAATATTGGTTATTTAAGGTGAATGGTGGGACGCAAATCCGATTGATGTGGTGAGAGAATCCACACGAACAGGAGCTGCTCCGAATATCTCCGACGCTTACACCATCAATGGTCAACCCGGCGATCTTTATAAATGTTCTTCTCAAGGTTTTACACTTTCTTTAACTTCAAACTAATTTAAATTAAATTTAAGGAAAAAGATACTCCAAGTTTTATACATTGTTTATTTTTCGTTTTTTCCCAACTGTCACAACTGAATTTGGTATATTTTATTCAAATAGATATTCTATAGGAAAAAACAAAAGCATCATCCCAAAAAGTGTATATAAACTTTTTTTTTATAACCTTTTATCTTACAGTAACGACAATAGTACCCATAAATGTTGGTGAGACCATACTACTACGTGTAATAAACTCCGCACTAAACCAACCGCTATTTTTCACGGTGGCTAACCACAAGTTCACGGTGGTCGGAGCTGATGCGTCTTACCTAAAACCCTTCACCACCAACGTCATTGTTCTCGGTCCCGGCCAAACCACCGATGTCCTCATAACCGGTGACCAACCACCAAACCGCTATTACATGGCCGCAAGAGCTTACCAAAGCACACAAAACGCACCGTTTGGCAACACAACCACAACAGCAATCCTCCAATACAAATCCGCCCCTTGCTGCATCGGTGGAACCAATAACGGTATTTCCGTCAAACCAATCATGCCTCTACTCCCTGCTTACAACGACACCAACACAGTCACACGTTTCAGCCAAAGCTTCAGATCACTAAAAAGAGCCGAGGTTCCGACAGAACTCGACGAGAGTCTCTATATAATCGTCGGACTCGGTCTCAACAATTGTCCTAAGAATTTTAGGTCAAGAAGATGTCAAGGTCCTAACGGCACACGCTTCACTGCATCGATGAACAATGTTTCGTTTGCTCTCCCTAGTAACTACTCTCTCCTTCAAGCTCACCACCATAATATTCCCGGAGTCTTTACTACAGATTTTCCGGCGAAGCCTCCGGTTAAATTCGACTACACAGGTAGCAACATAAGTCAATCTCTGTATCAACCTGATAGAGGGACCAAGCTATACAAGCTCAAGTATGGGTCTAGGGTTCAGATTGTTCTTCAAGATACTGGTATAGTAACTCCCGAGAACCATCCTATTCATCTACATGGTTACGACTTCTACATTGTTGCCGAGGGTTTCGGTAACTTCAACCCCAAGAAAGATACCGCGAAATTCAATCTTGAAGATCCTCCTCTTAGAAATACTGTTGGTGTACCTGTTAATGGTTGGGCTGTCATCAGATTTGTCGCAGATAACCCTGGTAAACAAACATGAGATTTACAAAAAAAAAAATAATAGTTTAAATTATATGTTAATAGTAATTTATCAACATGATTAATGAAACTAATTGTGTGTACTTATGATTGAAAACAGGGGTTTGGATAATGCATTGTCATCTAGATGCACATATATCATGGGGACTAGCCATGGCTTTCTTGGTTGAGAACGGGAAAGGACTATTAGAGACAATAGAGGAGCCTCCGGCAGATTTACCCGTATGTTAGGAGCTCAAAAGAAAAGAAAAAAAAAATATTTTTCATGTCATATTCAATTGTTTTTCTTTTTGGTAATAGATAAGCTTGGTTTACTCCTGAGTTAGACTTGAATTGAACCTCTCAGGTTTATTTTTCTCGATTGTTGATGTATTCTTTTGACAATATAGTACCAAATCAGCTATAAGAGTATCATGAAAGTTGTTCTTTTAATCTTCATGCTCATTTGTACCGAATGGTTGTTGAGCTAAACGTCTATTAGTATCTGTAGATAAGGCTGGAAATTAAGTGATCATAAACAAAAGACCTTTTTAGCGTAATATAGGCCGAGTCAAATCGAGGTTCAACCACATGATGAATATTGATGTTCTAAACTTAGCTAGCCTAATTATATTCTTTTAATATGGTGTTTTTGACCGGAAATTCATATTACATTGCTCCATTAATAATTGCTATTAATTACTCTTTACGTAACATTGTATATTTGAAACTTGAGATGAGATATAGATTCAGTGTATTCTATGATCAAGTTGAATCAACTACCTCGTGTCTCGATTAGACCATGAAAGTAATTTGGAAAAGTTAACTGAAATAAAAAAAGTAGAAAAAAAAGCAGCATGAAATTACAAGTTGTTAGGTGAGCAAAAAAGTTGGAGGGGAAAGTGATTTCCGACGGGGATGAATCATAACTTCGACATTACCAGAAGATACAAAAGTTGTCATGACTTTGTTAATTTTTGAGTAATCAGCGGAAAAAAAGATTATAACACTCTAACAAATAGAATCTCACACAAGTTACCACTTATATTTTTATCGGAATATTGAGTAGATATGGTATTATTGTATACTCCTTAGTAAATCATAAACAACATTTAAGGTTCTTACACATATATTAAAAAATATATATTTTAAAAAATATATATTTTCTACCTAAGCACAATGTTTATGTAGCTTCGCTTAGACGAGCTTACGTTTTGAAATCATAAGCTACACATATATTTATAAAAATGTTAAGCCATAAACTTGATGTTAAACTAAACATCATGTATATAATAAGTTATACATGCATGCATGAACTAAACAAAATTACACAAAAAAAAACCATGAACATAAAGAGTTGAGAGTGTCTTTTAACGTTTTAGTAAATGAAAGTCTTAACGTTGTATATATTCATGAAGTGCAGAAAATTAATTTAGGACAAAATCTATAAGAGAATGTTTTTTTGGCACAAGAGAATGTTTAATTTATCTAAACCTATAATAATGTTTTGTATAATCGAATACTTAAAGGATTGGTTAATGAAACACTATACTTGACGTCTAATACTATGGACCAAAGCCCTTAGCTTCCTGTTTTTTTTTAAAACATTAGTTGACTTGATTTTTGATGAGTGCAAAATAGCCCAAACTAAACACAAATGGTAATGACTTGAGGCCGAAGCAATAAGGAAGGGCTGGATCCAGCCGAAATCAGAGTTGATCGACACCTCAGCATCAAAATGGCTCTCCTTCCACGTGTGTGGCTCGGTTACTGCACTGTCAGATTAGTTTGAAGTTCGTGCACTTGTGAATATATACAAATTTATACAAATTTGAGATCTGCTCGTGATCAGGTAAAACAAGATGATGAATAAGTTTCTCTTGAATAACTTCCAGTGTAGTAAAGAGGAGCTGGAAGTAAAAAAGGAAGGGAGAGAACTTAACTGAGCTGATACTTTTGGAATTTGACTGGACCCGGAAAAGGAGACCTTAGATTAGTGGCTAGTGGGAAATGGCAGTGAACATGATCCATGATACATATAAGCTATTCAGTATAAAGTTTTGATATTTGAACTTTGGATATAATTGGTTGGTTTCTTATGTAATTATGTTCTCACATCCAATTTTCATCAAAGGAATGTGACATTGCGTAGAGAACTTTTTTTTGGTGTAAAATTCCGTAGAGAATATATAGACTTTAATTTGTATGATTATTCCAAAAAAAAAAAACACTAGATCTCTCCGATAGATTGCTTTGCTTAATTTAATAGTTCTCATATAAATTTATATTGGATAAATCAAGAGTGGTGCATATGGTCTTCAAAATTTCCTCAGGTTGTCTTAGATAGCATGAGCAATGATATATTAATATATTACATCTATCTGTATTTTCTATAAAAAGCAAATTGGATGTTTGAAAGAGCAAATGGAAGATATATCTGAAAACGAAATCGTAATACGAGCCTCGTTAAGCGAGCAGAGAGAGCAGAGAAAAGCGAACAGAGTAACCCTAACTCCGGCCTGCCCCGCGGCGGTCCGGAGGCGTCTCCCTTTAACTCTAACTTGTTTTTTCTTTTGCTCTCCTCCCCAAAGCTCAATCCATGGCGATATGCAATCTTCTCTGAAGTCAACGATTTCTTTCTCGGTGCTATGGCGCACGACGAGGACGATAACCTGATTTTGGAGAGACGGCGAGTCATAGAGGAGGCGGAGGTGTGGAGAGTCGGCGTTTTAGGACCGGAAATAAGGCTGGATCTAATTTTCCCTTTTCAGATCTAGTTCGAGATTTCATCGGCGTTGGTGCGTAGAGGGGGTAAGTCGACTCCTTTATTCCATTGGAACTCCCTAGTAGGTCAGTGAGATGGGTGAAGGAGAGGAGTGGAGAGTGGCTGACAGTGGAAGAACCCTTGAAACGTATATCTGAGACCTCCTCTCCATGACTTCTATGGCCACGGTCCGTCTTTCAGTCCGGATTTCCTTTCCGGTTTGGCTACAGAGTTGAGGTGAAGATTGACGGTGGTATGAACCAAAACTGGAATACGCCCTCCAGGTGATGATGCTGTTGGGACACGGACTCGACTCATATGGCTTAGAGACCAACAGCTTGAACAGTTACAGCCCGATATTGGTTTATGATCTGCTAGTTTGATGATCAGCTCGACTTGTGTGGTCTTTTTAGGATTTTGCAGTCGGACCTTCTGTCCGTTTGGAGGCTAAGGACCGGAGCAGCGAACACCAGTGGGACACAAGCTTTCTCGGTAATGCGCCTTGGTGATGACGCTATTGGGACTTGTTCTGAATTCTGATCTTTTGGTACCATAGTTTGGGGTAGACTAGTTATACCGGTCTAGTTCTTGTGTTGTACTGAGTTAGTAGTAGCTTTCGTGTCATTTTGGTCGAATCTAGTGGTTTAAGAGATGATTAGCTTCGAGTTGTGGAGCTTCCTCATCTCACTGTGGTTAAAATACAGCAATGTGCTCTAGGTTGCGCTGGTTCCAAGTGAGATTTCACCTAACGAGTGTTCCAGGGTGTTACTAAGATGCATTGTTTGTATATGTGGTTAATCTTTGGTGAGGTCAAATGTTTGTACCAAGTTTATGGGTGAAATGAATCAGTGATGTTGAGCAAAAAAAAAAAAAAAAAGAAAGAGCAAATGGAAGATTATCTCTTATTTCTACATTATTAGGAGGATGGGTTTTATTATTCTCATTTGGTCTTCAAAATCGTTTTTCTTGCCGAATATTGAAGATCTTAAAAGCCTGTTGAAAAATAAAGAAAACAAGTTTTTTTTTTTTTTTTTTTGGTAAAAGAAAACAAGTTGGCAAGCTGTTAAATTAACTATCAAAACAACTGGTGTGTATGGGATCTGGCTATTGCTCCTCCACAATTTCTCTTTGACAATGTGTCCCTCTTCTGCATAAGAATGAGATGCAACTCTTTTGGACAATTTCTCATTTTAATAACTTCTCAGCTACATTATTTTTTGTTATTTTGTATATCACGTTGTAAGGTGATTCAACTCCTCACCCAAGTTGAGTTTTTCTTTGCATTGTTGTTATCTGAACACTAGTTGAAATTTCATTAATCTGGAAACTGTAAGTGCATTTTTTCTAATGGTGGTATAATTCTAATTGGAGAATTATTTTCAACATGTTTTTAATTATTAAATTTCTTTTTGACCAAGTCTTTCATTCATCATACTACTATACATCGTTTCATTCATCATACACATCGAACGTCTTCACAAACATATATAATATCAAAATGTTGGCCTCCTTAACATAATGCTAGATGAGAGTGTTTTTGGTTGGAACAGGCAGTTCTCTCAAATAAATGAATACATTTATTCACTTTGTGATAAATATATACATTGCACAAGATGTATGTTACATGTCTATCCAACGATGCTTTCAAGATTCGTCTGACGCATAAATTTGAGATTGATTGTCGGTTCAACCCCAAACTTCACCATCGTTTATCTTTCTCTGCTTTATGCCTTTATTTCAACACTAGATCATCATTACACCATCCCCATTCTCGGTCTAAACAAAGAAACATTGATTTGTACCATCATGTAATTTATGAAGAACAAACAAGAAAAGGGGGCAAACTTGAATTTATTTATTTATCTTATTACTGCTAGTGTGCAAAACTGATTTTCATGGATGTAAATATAGAGTGGTATAATTCGGCAGAATCTTCAGAAAAGGAAATACACATTTTCCAAGTCATGTGATATATGATTTATGATGGATATGTTTTTTTATGTAAGTGATCATACCTAACCCGGAAGCTTATAAGATGAGCAATCTTTACATCGAAGACTGTACAGAAAACTGCAATTTGTAAACCTTTTCTTCTTATTTTATAAAATGCTAGATTCAATTAGTAGTTCAAATTGCTCGCTTATTCGTATTTGATCTAACAACTAGGACTAGTTGGGAATATGTATTAGTTGTACTTGTCCGGTTGCTGAAAATCTAGTGCATTAAGTAACACTTTATTATTTTCCAAATTGTGTTTTGTTATTATGCCCACCACTCAAATTCAAGAGTCCAATATTTAGATTTATTCTTGGGTTCACCCCGTAAGGTGAACCTCTAGGTTCACCAACCAATAGAATTGTCTTATTTCAAATTTGATATCTTTTATAAAAGGAAACAAAATCTTGTTAAATTATATTATGTTTTTAAAAATAAAAATACAAAATAAATAAATAATAATAATCATTAATAAAAACGAAAATAATTCTTTAAAAAAATATATTTTAACACTAAACCCTAAAATCTAATTCTAAACCCTAAACCCTTAGGTAAATCATAAACACTAAACCTTAAAATCTAATCCTAAATCCTAAACCCTTGGATAATTATAAACACTAATTTTTTAACACTAAAACACTAAACCCTAAACTCTAATCCTAAACCCTAAACCCTTGGGTAAATCATAAACAGTAAACCCTAAACTCTAATCCTAAACCCTAAACCCTTGGGTAAACCATAAAATAAAAATACAAAATAAATAAATAATAATAATCATTAATAAAACGAAAATAATTCTTTAAAAAATATATTTTAACACTAAACCCTAATCCTAAACCCTAAACTCTTGGGTAAACCATAAACCCTTTGGATAAATATTAAACATTAAATCAAAAATTAAATATTAAACATTAAATCAAAAATATTTTGCAATTATTACTTTATTTATTTATATTTATCTTTTTATTTTAAAAACATAATATAATTTTACAATATTTTTTAAAAAGATTTTTTTGTTTTTTATAAATATTATTATTTTTTGTTTTTTTTTATTTTAAAAATATAATATAACTTAACAAGATTTTTGTTTCCCTTTTTAAAAGATATCAAATATGAAATAACACTATCCTATTGGTTGGTGAATCTCTAGGTTCAACTTAGGGGGTGAATCCAAGAATAAGTCCAATATTTATTACATTTGATTTGAATACAAGTTTGTGGAAGGAAAGACACAAAAAATATTGTGGATGGTTGGTTTAATTGTGACTGTAGAAATATTATTGTAGGATTTAGGATGTAGAAACTTTTGATGTATTTGTGGAGGTGATTAGAAGAGACTGTAGAAACTATGGACATCTACTTTAACAGTCTTCTTTTTGAAAGAATCATGCTTTAATTTTTTAAACTGGATATAAAGCCAAAATATTATAAAAAGAAATATATTAGTTTTAAAAATCAAATTTTCTAGAGTTTTTATTTAGTGTTTTAAAATATCCACATGAGAATATATAATTTAAAGCCACATCTGAGAATCTTAAATGTAAATTTTAGAGCAAAAAAAAAAAACAAGTTTCAACCAATCAAACATATGTATCTAATACATCTGTAAAAATTAAATGAGAGAAAAAAAAAGATTTCTACAGCACATATTTTTTTCTACAATAAATACTTTTTCTTCTACAATTTAACAAATAATGCTTTAGATAATAGGGCATCTACAACCATTTCTTTATTATTATTTTTACTTTTAGCTTTAGAAACTATTTAAAACATTAATTGTAAATTTTAGGATTGTGGATATAAACTAAAGCTAAATACATTGATGCATCTCAACCAATCACCTCCATAGTGTAATTCGAAATACTTGCTGACTTTAAGTTGGTTACTTTTAAGTTTTAACAACTGCTTAGTCGATTTCCATTCCAACTGGTCAAAATTTCTGTGATTTTCTTTGTTGAAAAGAAAGTTGATTATTACTTTCTTAGTACTAACAAATAAATTGCTCAAGTTGATATTAAGATGAGAAAAGATCATTGTGATGGACCCAGGGCATGCTACTTTCACCAACTTGGAATATTCAAAGTGCAATGGTTATCTTTGGCCTGCAGGAAAAAAATACCGGTACAGTTAGAAGGTTCCATTGATATCCTAGATCCACCAAGATATCCTATATCCGTACCAAAAATAAGTAGAGCTAGACTAACTCGACCCATAGTGATCATGTTCTGGTGAGTAACATCCGGATCATTAAACTTGGTTTGCAAGCATTACTTTTGGCTACTTCTGAAAAGTAGGGTTACTGACAAAATTTTCAAAATGACTTTTAAATCTGGTATTATAATTTGTAATAACGTTATGGAATTTCTTACATGCATGCGCATTCCTTGTCATGACAAATACTAAAAGTATTAATGAACTCGGTTAATAACAAAGTAAAAACAAAATTCAAATAACAAACCGGCTACAGTCCATAGATTTTCGTGGGGAACCGGGTCGGTCCTTTATATATTAATGAGAGATAATTTCTTCTTTTTTGAATACAAACTCCAAACAAATCCCAAGTGGACAACCGACGAACCCACACAAGCCGACCTCTCTCTTTCTTCATCCGGCTATTGTCTAGTGTCTACATACTTGCATTATTTATATTTCCTACAGCCTCATCCTTATATTTATATATAAAGAAATATCTCATTACACCTCACGAAGCAAACCATTTCTATTTCTTCTTTTAAGAGAGAGAGACAGGACCAGAGAATAGTAAGAGAAAGAAAATACAAAAAATGCCAACGTCGCTTCAGTTTGAAAGATCTTCCTCCGCCTCAGAAACAGCCAACGCCACCGTCGGCTCCTATCACCACCACCACCACAAACAGCTTCAGAAAGTGAGCCTCACGCGGGGGATGGCTGATGTGCCGGATCACGTGGAGGTTTTCCACACGCACGTGGTTGGTCCCTCTCAGTGCTTCTCCGTCGTGGTGCAGGACGTGGACGCTACGGCTTCCACCGTGTGGTCGATCCTCAGCCGCTTTGAACACCCTCAAGCGTACAAACACTTCGTTAGGAGCTGTCGCCTGGCTGCTGGAGACGGCCGAGAGGTTGGTTCGGTGAGAGAGGTCCGTGTTGTGTCCGGTCTCCCCGCCGCGTTCAGCTTAGAGAGACTCGAGATCATGGACGACGATCGCCATGTCATCAGCTTTAGCGTCGTGGGTGGGGACCACAGGCTTCAGAACTACAGGTCGGTGACGACGGTGCACGAGTGTTCGTCGCCGGAGGACGGTAAAAAGAGGACACGTGTTGTGGAGTCATACGTCGTTGACGTACCGACAGGTAACGATAAGGAAGAGACTTGCAGCTTCGCAGATACTATTGTACGGTGCAACTTGCAGTCGCTGGCTAAACTTGCCGAGAAATTATCATAGTTACATTTGTTTTTTTTTTTTAATTTTCTATATGTCGATTTTTTTTTTTTTTGGATTTCTCGAGGTGGGTTTGAGTTTTAGATTATTTAATTACTAGTAGGGGATTTTCGAAACTACAAAAATAGTGGTTTTGGTTTTTCGAAGTTAGGGTTTTAGGGTTTGTTAAATGTTCGTATCCTTTAGTTTACCCTTAACACCATTTCCTCTCGATGAACTCTTTTGTATAGTCTCTTGTAGCTTTAAAATAAACGAAACACTGATTGGTACTTTTTTTCATATTGATTGTTATGTTTCTTTCTTAAAAATCTTCTTGCCCAGTTACTTTAAATATTTTTCTTCCTCTATAATGTAACAGTAGAGTGATTCAGCTTATGAATAGAATACTGTTTAGATATTTCTGAGATATCTCTAGTTTGAGTCTCATACTTTTCAACATACGCAATAATGTATCACCAACACTTTGATTAAGATAGTCTCTGGCATAACGAAGAGATCTGAAATTTGTGTGGGCAATCCGAAAACCCATGTGCTGCTTCATATATATGAACCGATTTTCGTTCATCTTCAGAGGTACGTACTGTAAGTATGTAACCATTAATTTACATTCTCTTAAAATGCACAAACCAAATATATATAATTACTTATCTTCGCCTATGTAACTAAAGTACTGATCATCAGTTATACATCATCAGAGCGTTCAATCCTCAATGTAATGACATAACGAATCACGATAAACTCTAACCAATGTGTAATCTATATTGAATTTTACTGTATAAATATATAACAAAATTTTAGTTACGGTTTATATAGGCTAGTCCATAATGGCGATAGGTACTGAAATTTTGGCACATAGCAAAGGAGATTACATCATTATCATTATCTCCGATTTTCATAACTTAGAATTCTCAAAAAATTTGTCATTTTATCAACCAACTTTCCCTTAATACATAATTTTTTTTTTTGTTTTTATCCAGCAAAATTAATTAAAATAATCCTAGTTTTATTCACCGAAGTGATAAAATCTCACCGGGTTTTTTTTTTTAGTTTTTGGAATCCGTGAACTGTTACAGTATTTCAAATGTCAAAATTGTTACTCTTCTGGAGTGTTCCTTGTCCTATATGTTATTTGATGAATAAAAGCGTAAGAAACATTTTTAAAAAACATTAACATAATCTCCTTGTTGATACAAAGAATCCAATGAACAAGATGAGTAGACTTTCATTCTTTCAAAGTTTCCAAAAGCAATATGAGAAGTTAATTTGTAATTAACTAGTACGATCTTTCAAACTTTTCCAAAAGCAATTTGAGAAGTTACTTAGTAATTAACTAGTACGATTTTGCGACTTGTGAAACCAAAATAGTAATTAACTAGTACGATTTTGCGACTTGTGAAACCAAAATATTCAACACTGAATACATATATAGAAATGTATATATATGACCGTACGTAAAACGCAAGTTGGGTGTAATAAAATCCAACTTGTTATAGAAAAAAAACAAATCCATGCAAGTTGCACGAAAGAAATTTGCTACTATTCTTTAACACCTTTTAAATATATTTCATAAATAGATTAATGATAAAATAAGAAACAAATTGATTATATCTGATTATTAATGTCTTATCATAATGAGTACGAGATATATGTAAACATTGTCGTGGAAGGAAAGAATTACAAGTTGAGGTGCAAGTTGGCAAGGAGGCCTATTAATGTTTTTCCTCTTTTAGTCGTTTGTAAATGACATTTAACCCACCCACCTTTCTTATTTTGCTGGTAACTTCAATATTTTGTATCATCATTTTACTTATACTTTCGCATTTTTATAAACCCACCAGGTTTTTTGTTTCCGACTAAAATCCCACAAGGTTTTCTTTCGCATTCTTATATCCGGTGTATATAATAAGAATGCATAATTTACCTTTCTAAAAATTGTTTAGTGGTCAGTTTCAAAAAAAAAAATTGTTTAGTGGTATATAATATTTATAAGAAATTCTTTTTAGGTATATATTTTAACCTATTTAAAATATTAAATTTGTCATGCATATACTCTCTCCATTTATAAAAAGGATTTTCTTAATTATTTACACATATTAAAAATATATAATTAACTTTTATTATCAAATTTATTGTTTACTTTACTATACATTTTCTAATAACTTTCAATCAATCGTATTTAACCAATTTAAATATTTCAATTAATATCTTATAAGTATATAAATTATCAATATTACTAAAGTATCTTAAAATTATCGTTAATCTATCATTTCAAAACAAAAAATTAAATTTAGAAAATTCCTCTTTTGGGAACAGAAAGAGTATTATATTCTTTGACAAATATCAATATCATCAATTCTTTACTCCCATTATCATGTCTCGCGATCATATTAAACTATTTTTATAAAATAAACATATACAAATTAAGAAGTAAAAGAGATCGTGATAACTTCCTGTTATCTCAAATAAAAAAATTATTCTTTAAAAAAGCTACAAACATGCATAGAATTGTGATGACGTACTTCAATTATCCCGAATACAGATTCATTCTTTAAATAATTATTTTGTTTATTTTAATATACTAACTTTCAAATCTGTGCTTAATTTAATATTCAAACTATGTTTATTTTATTGTAATTTAGTTAGAATACTCAAACTATGTTTATTAAAGAACTTAATGAAATTTAGTTGGGATATTTTTATGAAATTTTCCTTTTCTCATATAGTTGGACAATGTAAACACTTTAACTCTCTTTTTTTGAGAATTTAAACACTTTAACTCTTTGAAACAAGAAATAAAACTTTAAATTTGAATGTAACTATATATTTAGTCATATTCTATTTATCCAATATCCATATGAGTGTCTGAAAAAAGGCAAACCAAAATCAATATATAACAAGGGATCCTCCCCTTCGCTAAACAAAGCTGACTGGGAATATACATTTTTAATCAATGATTTTTAGCTTCTAATGTGTAAAGTATAATAGAATACAAATATTATTGTGTTGTGTTTAATATGAGAGTACAATATGCATATATATAGTGATAACATTAACATAATGTTAACACTAGATAATGATAATTTTCCTAAACAATAATGTTAATATCTTGAGATTAACTTGTTTTTCAAGTCTTTCCTTTTATCTTTGAGGGTCTTCATGGGTTTCACGGACTTTACAATCTTGGTCCGTAAGATATATATCTTCCGGTCCGACATATCTCTAATACTCCCCCGCACGACAAACGTGGGATGCACAGCGCACAATCTGACGTGAGATGCACATCGCACAATCTGCAAATCACAAAGCAGAACACGTATGTCGTGGACACTATGTCAAGGAAAAACAAATCAGTAGTTTCCTTCAGGAATAAACTTCAACTTAGACAAGGGGATGAAAACTTCAACTCTTCTTTGGTCTTGACAATGGGAATACATCCCATGGGTGTAACTGCTGCTCCATAAACAATCGTCCTTAACTTGGACAGTCCATAACTCGGACTAAACAATTTGACCTAAGAACATGAGTATAACTAAAAAACTCCCCCATAATGGTTAAACTATAACCAATAAATCCCAAACTATGGGAAATCAAAAAAATTGAGAAACTCTAAACTATAGAATTTATCTCAAACAATAAACAACTGTGAAAACCCAATCTTTTGACCTAAAGACTTTTTTAAAACGTCTCTCAATACCCATCGACCAAACCATAAGAGAAAAAAAAATATAAAACCCAAAACCAGAAACTTAACGTAGAAGTCAAACCCAATAAGACAATAGAAAACTAAAAAAAAACAATCGATTAACTTCATAAAAACCAGTTCACGTTGAGGTTGACAGCTGCACATCTTCATCATCATCGTTAGACCCCTCTTCCTCTTCTCCAATTATTATCGCCACCATGACGATCACGAGAACAAGAAAACTTTTTTTTTTTTTTTATGCGAAAGTTTTTAAATTTGATCCTCTAAGACCGAATGCTCTGATACCATGTAAAGTATAATAGAATACAAATATTATTGTGTTGTGTTTAATATGAGAGTACAATATGCATATATATAGTGATAACATTAACATAATGTTAACACTAGATAATGATAATTTTCCTAAACAATAATGTTAATATCTTGAGATTAACTTGTTTTTCAAGTCTTTCCTTTTATCTTTGAGGGTCTTCATGGGTTTCACGGACTTTACAATCTTGGTCCGTAAGATATATATCTTCCGGTCCGACATATCTCTAATATAATGCAAATACGACTTAGGTTTAGAAGCATCTTGGTGCGAGTGCGAGAGTGATGTAAAGTAGAAAACAAAAATGTAAGAAGTAAAACTCACGCAAGAATTGTATTTTAAAATTAAAAAAAAAAAAACTAATCAAGAACCGTTTTTGTCTCATAATTAACCACAACGAGTCTACAATTTCAATGACTACATTTTACAATTTCTCGAAAAAACAATAAGGTACAAAATGCTTTCTTGACAACTCAAGGATAGAAAAGTTTAGCAAAGAGAAGCTCATTCCAAGTATCTTGAAGGCCAGGCAAGCACCAGTGCACACAATCCGCATAGCTCGCAGGATTCGCTATCTGCTCCGACGTAAGTGGACTCCACTGCTTCTTGTATATGGAAGTGTGCGCATCTTTCCTATAGTTGGACATCTGCGTTATGTTCAGTAACGTTATCGGTGTTTTCGATCTCCCAAACACTTCTCCAATCACTTTCATTATGCTTTTCCGACAATCTGATCCCCAGTAGTTTGGATCTTCTATCAGTGTTGTCTGATTGTAGCAGTTCTGTCCCGGTTCACCTCCCCAATCTATTCCCCTGAAACAATCAACAAAACCCTAACCAATTGGTTTCTTGCTAAAGAAGAAACAATATTTTTTGATACTTTAGTAAATATAATTAAGCAGTTAATGGAGTTTATTGCTGAACGGATGCTGATGAAGCTGGAATATATGTCTTTGGTATCTATCTATCTCTAAATATCTATATAAGAACTGTCAAAGTCACTAACTTGGCATGAGTTGGAGACATGCTTGTGAAGAAAACCCTAGTTTTCTTACGATCCATATTGTTCTTCACCCATCTCAACATACTCTTCATCCCCATCCTATACGCATCTTCAGTAGAAACCTCTGTGATAACCTTCTCTTTATCTTCAAACGATCCTTGCCTACATACATACAGAAACCAACATCAGAAGCCATACCATTCACGTATGGTTGGTTGATATATATCCATATAGTTATATGAGTTGTGTGATATTGAGTTACTAAAAATGGTTACAATATCTTCATCTTCAAGCCAGTCATCCACCATAGATAAGTGTTGAAGACGATTATATCAACGTTTTTCCAGTGACGACCATGCTTGTTGATTGACCCTTTCCTCACAACCCTATCTGATATTCTATGGACAATTGCATCATCTGAGTTCGATTCCAGAAGAAACGGTGCCCAATAGAACTCTATCGTCGCGTTATATTCCTGCAGATAGAGTAATTATCCATAATTAGACAGTAAAAAAAGAAAGTGATGATCTAAGTTTAAGTAGATGGAGTTACCTTGGCAGTGAAGACAGTGAGGGAACCAGAAGTTTTAATGGATTTCTGATCATCACGGATGACACGATGAAGAAGACAGATCATTGATACAAACATTCCACGGTTTAACGAGTCTCCTACGTACATCATCCTCTTCCCTCTCAATGTTTCCAACATCAACGTGGCGTTGAAACTATGAAAACAGAGGAAACAGAGCAACACGTCAGAAACAGAGGAAACAGAGTGATATAGAGGGAAAGAGCTTACGAGGGAAGATCACAATGATTGGGTTGCCACCGCCAGAACTGGTAATCTTTGTCGGGACGGCCACGTTCTTGACACGTAAGCTGAGGCTGAATGTACGGACACTCCCATTCCTCGTACTGTGGTCGGGAAACTTCATCTCTCACCCATTTCCCACTAAAAACGTCACAGTTTTCCTCTGTTTTGCCAATAGCAAACGCAAGCTTCTCTGCTTTCTTGTTACTAGGTTTTGGAGAAGGCTGGAGGACAAAAGTGGGCTCAAGCTGGCCAAAGATGCACATGAAGTCTTCACCATAGAGAATACATACGAAGAGGATGAATGTTAAGAGTGTGAAGAGGTAAGGAGAGAGACGGGTTTTTCTTGGAAGTGAAGGAGGAAGGGAAGAAGAAGTGAATGACATTGGTGAGGAAGGTTTCATGTTTAGGGATGAGAAAGAGTAAGAATAATTGAGTGTCTTTAAATGTGATTTAAGTACTCAAAATGTGACAATAAGTATTAGGGAAAGAGACGATAAAAAATCAAGAAATGAACACTTTGGGTTCTTGATGATCTCATTCTACTCAACCTGCAGATAATACTCGGAAGGAGGATGCCAAGAGATGAGTATTGTACAAGGATTAGGTAGTTTATAATATAGTTAAGATTATATTTGGTGATGAATATTTGTGAAGAAGCAAAATAATAATAATACTTAAGGGTGATGAGTAGGTAAATGTTGACGCCACAGAGTGGTTGCCTTGCCTCCTAACTAATGATTTGTAATCGTAACAAGGTTTATCTGCTAATGACAAATTAACAAGGTTTTTTAAATATATTAATTCATACGTTCGTGTGTTTAATTAAGTTCATGTTTGTATCCTCTAACAAGCAAAAATGCAAGTGTCGGTTTGTTTTTTAGTATTTGGGTTCCTAATAACAAAACTTAACAATAATATGAGATGATGATTGATAGAGGTTGAGGAAAGTGTAACTTCACTTGGCTTTGAAGCTAAGTGTCCCTGAGGTGTTTTCATGCATATGATGGACTTTGTAAAGATGACATATCATTGTCTTTCACTTTAGTCTTATGTTACTTAGAAACAATATAAAACAAAATTGAGTATTAAATACATATATGTAGTGGCAGAGAGTCCACATGAAATGAAGAGTGGTGTTGGTTGAGAATTTGTTGGGATTTCAAGCTCAAGTAGTTGGTTCAATTTTCTTCTTTGTACACACTCTTCACCCAACAAATCACTAAGCCAGTCTAAACTGACAAAGTTCAGCTTAGGCCTGGGCGTTTTCACCCCAACCCGAAATACCTACCTAAACCTCAACTGAAAAAAACCAAAACCGGATCCAAACCATTATACGAAAATATCCGAACGGGACTTATGAGCTTAGTACTTTGAACTTTGGATATAACCCGAGCCGAACCAAAATCCGAAGTAGAATCCAAAGGTATCCGAAATTAGTTAAATATGTTAATGTTTTTATATATATGTTAAGGTAATTTAGATAGTTTATAGTATTCTAAAGATTTCAGTAGTCTATGTTATATGTTAATTTGAATATCTTTGAGTTAATTTAGATAGTTTAATTAATTTTTAATTATATTTTTGAATAATTTACATATTTTAAATATTATTTTGTCAAATTTTTAGGTTTTAAAAAATATTTTTGGAAGATTTCAGACATTGGTTATAATCCGATCCGAACCGAATCCGGAAAGAACCGAACCAAACCTGATCCGATAATTAGCAAAAACCGAATGGTACTTGTGAGCATAATACCGAAAATTCGAATCAACCGAACCAAAACCTATTGGACCACCGAACGCTCAGGCCTAGTTCAGCTCTAAGGAGACTTTAGACGGAAAAGATGTTAGGCCGACTGAACCGGTCCAGTCCCAGCAGAACCAACTCTAAAAAGACTTAGTCCAAAACATGAAAACCCAGTGGGCTAATCTGCACCAGCCGTCTAAAGTTTAAAGACCAAAAATGACATGTTTGACCGGTTCGGCTTAGCTAAACCAGTTCTATCTCCTCCCTAATTATCCAAGACCCCCAAACAAACGAATATGATCTCTACTCGTCAGTGACAGTCTATCACAATGTCAGAAGGCAAAAGGAGATTCCACCCACATGCTTTATATATATGTGATGGTATCTAACTTTTCTCACTCTGTTACCAAAAACAAAAAAAAAAACTTTTGTCAAGTAAAGACAACAAACTCAAAGCAAACACCTGTTGCATAATCAGATGAAAACAAGACATGGATAGCAAATGATTCAGAAAACAAACAAGCAAGAAGAAGAAACTACAGTCTTTGAGATTGGTACACAAACTTAAACTGCAGGCAAAAAAAAAAAAAAACTAGGAGATGGTTTTGCTTTTCAGAGCCACACTTCATATGCAAAGAACATCGCCCACCATGAGTTTAACATTGCAACTCGATGACTTTTTGTAGAGTTGGAACATCTCCAAGACACGTTTAGAAACTTCACGGTTTTCTTCTAGCTCTGTAGTAAGACTATTCTTCTCTTCGACATAGACCCTCATCTCCTCCAAACATGGCAAAGAGTCCAAGAAATGCTTTATTATTTCCATCTCTTTCACCCTTCCTTGAAACCTGTGAATCTTCAACAGTCTTACTCGACAAAATCCGAGTGAAAGTCCTTTGGCCTCCCCGGAAATGCAGTTACAAACACCCCCGCACATAGACGTAACATCTTGCATGAGACCCTAAAAGGCACCAAGGAAAACTATAAGAGATTCGAAAGTACCAACTCTATCTTTTGCTCTACATGTAAAAGTTGTTCTTGTTTACCTCAATGACTAGAGTCTCTAAACGTGGACAGTTCCTTAGAAGAGCTGGCATTGCTTGCCATCCGCAACCCTTATCGCTCTTAATAGCAAACGATTTAAGGTTTTCGAACACTGGCATCGATTGAGAGCACGCAAAAAGCACCTCAAAAGTAGCAGGAAACAAGACAAGATTCAGAACGTTTCGTACGCCGTGAAAGAGTTTCCGCACATTAGTATAGTCAATAGCAGCAGCAGCAGCAGCAGCAACTTGGTGGTGTTCGACTTGTGGATTTTCGACATTGCAGGAGCGACGACATAAGTCTAAGAAGATGTGAGCATCAACCAAGTTTCCCATATCAACCACTCGAAAGTCGGGTTCGTTACAACCAGAATACTTAAACCGAAGGAGACTCGGTGTGTCAAATGATAAGGTGGTAAAGTTTAACCAATAGCGTGACACTATTGTTAGGGTCTTGAGGCTTGCACTTGACACGTTCACGTCCCTATCTTTCCACCATACATTTACCAGCACCAACTCGTCAAGGGAAGGCAGAGCGTGAAGAAGCAGAGTGTCAAACTCTTTAGGACAGACCCAAACCGAGTCAAGAGCTAGAGTTTTGAGGAAGCCGCCAGCAACCAAAGAAACATCAATCCCACGGTCTATTTTCAGAGCAAGGTCCGAGACACCACGGGCTAACGCATTGGTAATCCAACCGTCAGACGATCCGCGTAAGCGAAGGTATCAAAGTTGAGGGAGAGTTTGTTTAGTGGAGGTGGAGGAGAGGAGGAGTTGTTGTTACCCAAGACTGTATCCACGAAGTCCGTGAAGCTCCGTTTAGTTTCTTGGCTACCGTATTGGGGATGCAGGAGCAGAGAGTCGTCGATGGTGAGACAAGGGAGGAATGCAAGGAGGTTGCGCCACCTCTTGGCGAGAATCGATGTCAAAGCAGCTTCCTTTGTGGTGAGGAAAGAGAGTATGTGACAGAGAATCTCGTCTGGTAGATCGCTAACACGATCCATCTCTTCTTCTCTGCAAACGAAAGACACAGGTATGTTGTTAAAGTAGACAAAGATGAAAGCTTTTTTTTTATATAAGCGGAGATAATGAAGAAAAAAAGGAAAAGAAATGGTGTACTGAAGACAGGGCAAGGCAAAACTCGAGTCTAGTGTGAATAATATCGATGGTTTATCTTTAACCGGTTTAAAATCGATAGTTTATTTTAAGATGTTAACCGGTTTAAATCGACGGTTAGAAATGTCCGTCCTGAGACTTTTTATGGTGGTGGGATGGGAAACAGATTAACGTAGTCCACCGTCGCTACTTGTACGCCAAAAAAAAAAGAAGGTTTTTTGAATGGTTTTAATTTCTTGTCCTCAGTTGGTTTTGGTTTGGACCGGTTTTTCAACAAATAACGTAGGAAAGGTGATCATTTGATCAGTAGTTAACAAATGCCGCAGTCCAGGAAGAATTTTTTTTTTTACCATTTGATCAGTTAGCAAAACAAAAAAAAACTCATTTGATCATTTGATTCAATTAACAAATGAACAAGATTCTTCAGTCTCTTAAGAGAACAATGCCAACAACTTCGAAGATTTGTGTGTCATAGAGGACTCGGTGACTGCTCACTAGTTGACCCGCGAATAGGAGGAGGCTTGTTGGCCATGACTTGAACCCCTGAATCTCTGAAATAGTGAACCAAAACAGCTCTGCACGACGATGAAAAGAAACAGTAAACCTTATTGAATGTAGTTCTTAGATTTTAAATACAGCAAGTAGAGTATATAGAGACACAGAACACAATACCTGTATTCTGTGAGGTACAGTGACCCAGAAATCAGAATTTGGGATTACCTGTATAATATTCAGTTGTGATAGAATCAGTAGTAGTATATGATAAAAATCTGACATATCTAAACAAGTTAGTCAAAACATACTTCTATGCCACGAATTCCAAGGGAGAAATAGCGATATAATGCACCACCCAGTAGATAAGCTCCAAATACACATAAGATACTGAAAAAATTATCAGAACAATTACATTAAGTTCCTAAGATACCTAAACATATTCCAACAGCCAATGATGTGCTCACATGATTAGTAAGGTACTAAACAAGCCCCATCCACTACCATGCCCAGATATAGCTACTGCACAACCTGAAGGATGTCGCATCTCAGTAGCCTGCCAGTGAAACAAGATCCCAAAATTTAAGTCGTATGTACGAATGAGAGAAAACAAGATAATATCTTCAGTTTCATAATTAAACAGCTCTAGCGTGAAAAGTTAAGTCAATGACTTGCACAACAGAAACCAAGGTCTTAACTACTTGATATGCCATTACTTTCTTCAATGATATTTGTTTTTGACTCCTACAATTCACTGCCTCTGACAGTGCAGATTAAGCTTCGAATGCTCTCTTACTTATATGTCTTTAAAATTGGCTAGAACAATACCATAAAATCAGCATTTCCATAACTAGCCAGAGTCCACATTTCTTACAAATAAAGATATAGAGATCCTAATAAAACTCAAGATTTCAGGGAATGCATCATTGGGTTTTTCAAGAACATGTTCTAAGGGAGACAATAGTAGTTCCATTAGTTTCCTGCTCAAAATGAAGTAAGAGAGCTTTGAAGCTTTTATCTAATTTCTAATGCGGTATGCTTATTTAAGCTGTAGTAAAAAAGAGCAAATACATGAGTTACTGGAAACTCACATAATCACAGACACCAGATTTCGTTAGAGTGAGTGGTCCCTGAGAAATAGAAAAAGGTGAATGAGGTATTATTAAGTACCAGAAACTTTAGAATCAATTTGACTTTACTATATTCAAGGAAAACGTCGGATATACAAATCCTTACACCAATTTTATTTTTCTGGCAGATAACAGAAACGGAAAGGGAGCAATTTGGGTTACTACTTCCACCTAACATCTTAACAATGACGCCTTTGCCAGGATCTTCTTTATCTACAGTATCCGATACAAAAAAAAAATCGCTTAGACAATATTGCCACATTATTGTTGCATGGAAAAAACAATAATAAGCTTCATCCAAACTTAGAACCCACAAAATGCCAAGATTCAATCAGTACAAGCAAGCAGAGAAAAAACAGTCTCTGTTTAGACACAAACATGTCTTAAATCTTACCAATAACATCAACTTTTGAGCTTGAGGGATGCCCAAGGGAACTGCATACATCATACTCTGCAAATGATAAGAGCAGAAAATTAAAAGAATCGCATTGTATGCAATATCTACACCTTATCAAATTTTCTACTCAGAGAGCCTCACAAGATTCATTAGAATCACATGCTGCAGTTTTTTACCTCTTACATTTTCTGACAAGAGTGCACTACACGATGTTCCACAGTGTGATGGACCTCCGCAATCCTAAGTGAAGAAAAAGAAAGACGGTAGAGACTGATTGAGATTTTCAAAGTTTTAGAAATAAACTCTCTCTCGCTAACAATGGGAAGTGACAGAAAAATCTTACTTGACAACCAACACATCGAGGAGGATCGTGATTGAAAATAAGCATGTCGCAAAGCTGCTCCATAAGAAGGTTTACAAGAACAAAGTACCAATCATAAATTCAAACTGGTCTAGTGTAAATACACAAAGGGCAGTATAGCTAAAGTCACAGACTTTCCTAAACAAAATCGTGTGTCTTTCTTCATTAACAGTAGTAACCAGCTAACAGTATATTAATGATGCAGAAACCAAAGTGTAAACCTGATGAAGAAGACAACCTGAAACCATAGCACGGTACTGTTCGCTTCCACTCTATAAAACCTGATCATCCATTCACACTTTGCGTTCAGTAGAAACGAGCAAACACACACACACACAACCAAGAGAAAGCACAACACTTTGATGTAACTTTCTACTCATCTACACGAGATCGAGCTGAAACTGAATTGAGGATATTACAAAAAGGGAAAAAAGAGAAAGTACCCATCTTCGCTGAGAGCACCGTGAGGAAAATTCTTAACCGAAGATGCTAGATTGAAATCAAAGACTTTGTTGCGTCGATTGAATCTGAACTCGCATTGGGAGTTAACTCGGAAGGGGATAAGGACGAGGGTGATGAGAAGAAATCTCTGGATCCAGAGCGTCTCAGCCATGCCCGTGGATCTTAACGGAGAAGAAGAGATGATTGCTCGTCACGGTTGCAGTCCCGGTCGCTTGTTCTTTGATTTACATCCGCCGTTGATTCAATCAACTGGGATTTCAATTGCACCCCCTCAACTATGTAGTTCTTACGAATAAGCAGCGTAACTTTTGTATCTTTCAATTGGGGTCTCTGGAGACTATTATTTGAAAGCCTGGATGGTTATCATATGGGCTTATGTTGATTACAACTAGACCCGTACGGCCCAGTTAAAACTCAGCAGAAGAAACTGGTCCATTAGGAGTGGGCATCTCACTAAAATTCTCAAAATATTATAAGCTAATAAATTAGTACTTAAATATTTATTAAGAACTATAACATTTCAATTTCTATATATTGTTGTAATGATTTTTTTTCCTAATATCAATTTTACTATTTATTAATCTTGTAAATTTTTATAAAATGTTCCTAATATCAATATAGTGATTTGTCAAAAAAATAAATTAGTACTTAATAGTATATCTCAAAATCATCAAATTCTTAGACTAAGTATCTTAAATGAAAAATTTGATACTCTTTTCATAAATTTAAAAAAACCCACAGTTAAATATAAATATTTCCATTAAAATGATTTTATGGCCTAACATCAGATTTTTTTCAGCTGTCCTAGAAACATTTAAAAATTTTAAATAGTTTAATAATTATATAAATTATTGAAAATTATCCAAACAAAATAAACCAGAATATGACCGAAATAAATCTAATTTTTACTGATTTCTTTATTATTCAACCAAACTGAAATCCATTTAAAATTCTTAACTTTTCAAAATTATATCTGAATTATTTTAAAAAATATTATAAACAGAAAATCTAACCAAACAAAAAGAAACTTGATCAAACTTAACAATATGGGCCGTTAAACTTTTGGCCCAATTAAAACCTAATCACTATCCCTAATCCTCAAACGACGCCGCTTCGCAAAAATCCCGTTTATATTTTTTCTTCCTCGTCTCTGTTCCTCAGACTATCCCAAAGAATCTGCCAGATCACTCCGTCGCCTTAAAACCCTAACTCTCTCCGCCGTCCATCCAATTCGCTTTCACCCAGCTCCCGTCACAATCTTCCAAACCATGGCGACACCGAATCTAGAGTGCCGCATGTACGAATCCAAGTACCCGGAAGTAGACATGGCGGTGATGATCCAGGTGAAGAGCATCGCCGACATGGGAGCCTACGTGTCACTCCTCGAGTACAACAACACGGAAGGCATGATCCTCTTCTCCGAGCTCTCCCGCCGTCGGATCCGGAGCGTCAGCAGCTTGATCAAGGTCGGGAAAATCGAGCCCGTCATGGTCCTGCGTGTGGACAAGGAGAGGGGGTACATTGATCTGAGCAAGCGCAGGGTTAGCGAGGAGGATATTCAGACTTGTGAGGAGAGGTATAACAAGAGCAAGCTTGTGCATTCTATCATGCGTCATGTTGCTGAGACTCTTTCTCTCGATTTGGAGGTAAATAAAAATCGAATCTTTAGTGATATTGATTGTGCAAAGTCTGTATCTTGTGTAAAGTAGCTACCTTTGTGTGGTGAACCTGAGGTTTGGAACTGTTATATAGTTTAAAGTAGCTAGCTTTGTGGGCTTGAGACTGTTATATAGCGTAAAGGAGCTACCTTTGTGGGGTGAGTGATGCTGGGTAATAGTGTAAAGTAGCTACCTTTGTGGGCTTGAGATTGCTATATAGTGTAAAGGAGCTATCTTTGTGGGGGTGAGTGATGCTGGGGCTTGAAACTGTTATATAGTGTAAAGTAGGTACCTGTGTGTGGTGATGCTGAGGCTTGAACCTGTTATATAGTGTAAAGTAGCTACCTTTGTGGGTGATGCATAGGCTTGAAACTGTTATGTAGTGTAAAGTAGCTACCTTTGTGTGGCGATGCTGAGAGTTGAAGCTGTTATATAGTGTGAAGTAGCTGCCTTTGTGGGGTGATACTGAGGATTGAGACTATTATGTATTATATTGATTAGATCTTTTCATCTGCAGCTATCTTTGTTTACTTATCTTTGAGTATATTATTCATTGATTTGAGTATTGCTTTCGCAGGAGTTGTATGTGAACATTGGTTGGCCTTTGTACCGTAAGTATGGTCATGCTTTTGAGGTAAGACTTTGTGAATAGAGCTCCATTGTATTCCTGTAGATATTTGTTACTCAATTTTGTTTGTTTTTTTTTTGTTTTGTTCAGGCCTTCAAGGTCTTAGTGACTGATCCTGATTCTGTGTTGGGTTCACTCACACGTGAGATTAAAGAAGTTGGGTCTGATGGGCAGGAGGTATAGTTTGGTTCTTTGGTTTTGCGTTAGCTGTTTGGTTTACAAACTTACTTGGGTGCTAATCTTTGGAAATTTATATGTGTAGGTGACTAAGGTTGTACCTGCTGTGACGGAAGAAGTGAAAGAAGCACTTGTGAAGAACATTAGGAGGAGAATGACACCACAACCAATGAAAATCCGTGCTGATATTGAATTGAAATGTTTTCAGTTTGACGGAGTTGTTCACATTAAGGTCGTAGACCCTTATTGGATTATTTGTTATATATCAGTGATCTCATTTTTGGTTTTCTCACACATACATGCTATTTCAGGAGGCCATGAGAAAGGCTGAAGCTGCTGGAAACGATGCTTGTCCTGTTAAGATTAAATTGGTTGCTCCACCTCTGTACGTCCTTACTACTCATACTCTTGACAAGGTTAGGCAATCTTCCATCTTGAAACTATGTTTTGCATGATGATTGGCCATTTTTCGTCTCTCCTTATTATTAAAGAGAACTGCTTAAGAAAGAAAACGCAGTACGATGCTAATGTTGTCACAGAATGGTTGTTGCAACTTAAGAAAGCAATTATGTAGCTTTGCAGTTATGTCTTTAGTTAAAGCATCAATTGTTTTATTGACCCACTTACCTCAACAAGTATGTGTAAAATGCTATGTTTTTGTCTCATTGTTCCTAATCTTCTCAGTCTCTATAACAATAATCAACAGGACCAAGGGATTAAAATTCTAGACGAGGCCATAGTAGCTTGCACTGAGACAATCGAGGAACACAGAGGCAAGCTTGTTATTAAAGAGGCACCTAGAGCTGTGAGTATCTTCTTTATTGTTGAACCATCCCATGTTGCATCACAAGAACTAGCTCTTCTTTATTTTGTGGAGTTTTAATGTTTTGTATGTATGTTGTGACAGGTGAGTGAAAGAGATGATAAGATGCTGACAGAACACATGGCGAAGCTAAGAATGGACAATGAAGAAATAAGTGGCGATGAAGAAAGTGGAGAAGAAGAAGAGGACACAGGGATGGGCGACGTTGATATCGACGGTGGTGCCGGAATCATTGAGTAGGATTTACCGGTTTTCCAACTAATTTTCTTTCTATTTGTTCTACCAATCTCTCTTGAGTATATTTTACTTTAAAAGTAGAAAACATCCAAGAGTTACCCCGTTGAGGGATTACATATCAATCATTACATTCATGGCAATTTTATAAAGATTGATTTATTTTTGCATTAGAACATATGACCTTTGCGTTAGTTTATATTCATATAATTGTCATCCTAAATCCGATGCTTCATATGCGGTAGGCAAGGGTAAAATTAAAGTAGATGGTTTAGTTTAGAGTTGCAAGTAACTCATAAAGAGTGAGATCCGTTTTCAGAGGCTGATAGATTCCAAGGTTAAAGCTTACCATCTGAAGTGTATAGAAGAAGTTATATTTAGTTCCATAATAAGAGTAATCGCATGAACTTGGGCTATTGGACCATTTCTTCAATTGTGTTTGTTTTTGCTGATTAGATATTGAAAAGTTCTGGATTTTGACCTGCTTGATCTGAAGATAGATGATTACATTTTAACCCATTTGAGTATATCTCCAGTTTAGTGTTAATTTCAACTATAACTATGAAAGTTTATGTGAAAGGAAATAAAAGATTTGTTTACAGCTTCTGATAGATTCAAACTATAAATGATAAACATGAAATATAATTAATGGTATAAAAATAAATGAAATTAGGTAAAATATAACATACAATATATTCTTTCCATCTATTACAAATCAAAATTGGAGAGAAATATTTAAGAATATATTTCTTTGTAATATTTTAGAATGGTTTTAGAATTGATGGAACGAGTATTTCATTACATTAAAAGTAAATAATATAAAAATAATAAAATTAATAAAATAAATCGTTCCACGTCATTTCGTTCTTAAATTAACAATCAAGCTGCAACCTAAGGCTTATGAATAAACTTATTTGTATTACCAAGAGAGGAAGTTATATAGATTCACATGAAATAAATAGGATCTTATGCTATTGGAACATTTCTTTAGTTGATCTTTCTTCAATGTGCAGATATGGTATGAAAATGTTCCTAACCCCCAAGCTTGTTGAGTGCAAGAAATATATATAAGGGTTGTTGGTTGTGGTGTCGCTGGCTTTGGCGAGTTTTTATTGACAAAGATGTCACTGCAATGTTGTTTGCCCCTAACATGAAGCTCAGTTTCAGTGTTCAAATATTAAATTTATCTTCCTCAGAAATGACCAACGAAAGATATTACACTAAGCTTACCATGATTTAATACTAATTTGTAAAAAAGAATTTATTAACTTTGAAAAAATAAAATAACTTTTAAACAGAAAAGTACACAATTTGTAGATAAATATCAAATACAAAAAAAAAGGAAAATATCGGATTTTGTTATCTGATACTAGCAAATAAAGCTTTATCATACAAAGCATCGTCAAATTCACTTTTCATATTGAATCGTTTTCAGTATAGAGCGTATATATCTGTTTATGTAATAATTTGTTGTCCGAAGATTTGTCTATCGACGATATTCTCTTGTCTTATTCTTAATGAATTCATTTGAAAAAAATATTAATTTTGAATAAAGTTGAAAATACTCTCATTACCAAGAATGTTGGTCAATCTAATATGAAAGTAAAACTAGGAATGTATAACCCATTTTCGGTAAGATATATATTCCAGATTTTATTATGATCCTTTTCTAATTCAGTAACCCACATCCTCAATAAATAATACAAAACTCTTCATTCATTCACCTTCTCTACATGCATTTGATTTGCCTTATTACCATCATGTTCTCGAACTGGCTCAAACTGCTAAGAAGGCGTCATGAAGTCTCGCAGGACACCCCGAATGGGTCGAGACGTTTCTCATGCTCATCTTTCAAAGACGTTCTCACCCTTCTCAACGACGACGTTCCCTCGCCGCAACTTCAAGTCCTTCACCGGCTACGGAGCCTCAAGATCGACCGTTGCACCTCAAGAACTCCCCCTCCGAATACGCTCTTCTCCACCGACCACGGAGGCGTGGTTCTCTACTACACCAGCCTCCATATCGTACGTAAAACATTCGAGGAGTGCAGAGCCGTCCGAGCCATCCTCCAGAGGCTCCGCATCCCTGTAGACGAGCGAGACTTGACGATGGACTCGAGGTTTCACGACGAGCTGCATGACATTTTCGGGACGAGGAACGTGGAGTTGCCTAAGGTTTTCATCGGCGGGAGATACATAGGAGGGGCGGAGGAGATCGAGAAGTTACATGAGAGCGAGGAGCTGAGGAAGATGGTCGGAGAGCTACCAGCGTCGGATGGAAGATTCAGCGAGAACTGTGAGTTGTGCGGAGGATGGAGGTTCGTTGTTTGCGAGAGATGTAATGGTAGCCACAAGATCTTCTCGGAGGAAAGTGGTTTTGTGTGTTGTACCGATTGCAGTGTGCAAGGTCTTGTTAGGTGTTCGCCTTGTTTTCCGGTACATCTGAGACGAGAACTCTGACATATCATATCCGGTAGACTTGAAGTAAAAGTTTTTAATTATTAAAACCAAAATTGTTATTTACCAATGCTCTCGAATACATGTTTGGTAAAATAAAGAAAAGAATATACATGTATATTTTCTTCCCTTAAAGGAGATATAAAATTATTTTCTTTTCTGATTTTACTATGACATTCCTTATTTCAAATAATTTATTTTAATCTTAAGTAGATTCATACATATTAGTCTTTAAGAAAACTGGATAAATTGTATTCATATTCGATCTAGGTTTTTCCAAACATAGACAGAGCCTGAAATCTCAAAAAAAGAAAAGCAATTTGTTCATGTTAACAAAAAAAAGTTTGAAGGTAAGCCCATTTCAGGCTTTCCTCATCTTTTCTATATGAAAACGAATATAATATTTTGCTTGGTTTTTAGAAGAAAAAAGAAGTCCACTGGTATAAGAGAGTTTGGTTTTCACAATCTACTCCTAAATACTTAGTATTGGTGTAGATTGCAACTCATAACAGATTAGCCACGGAGGAATGAATTCAAAAGTGGAACTCTTCTTGTAACCCAAAGTGTATCTTTTGCAATAGTCCGCTTGAAACAAAGAATCACTTGTTTTCTACTTGCCCTTTCTCTGAGAAAATATATTGTGTATTGACTCTGATGCTCATGATTCACTATACAAATCAGTGGAGCAATGTATTAGTTATAAGTTTCACCATAGCCTAGCAGCTAAACCTCTGTTCTTGTTATACTATTTTTTTAAAAAATGTAAAGTTATATTAGTGGGTAAATGAGAGACAAGACCACAATGTACTTATTTAAAACATGATTAATGGAGAGATCCATTTGGGATTCTTAGAACATTCCTTCAACACAACATAGGTCGTCGAAAGGATCTCGGAGACCCGCCAAAACATGAAAGCCAGGATCTTTCCGAAAATGAATTTCTGATATCGTTTAGTTAAAAGACATCTTTTATATCTCTTATTTATAAGACGTTTTTTAGTTTTTCTTAGTTTTTTTTGATAACTTGTTTTTCTTATTTAAAAGTTAAGAGACGTATATTACATTACGTTAAGAACTTCCCTCTAAAAAACCCTATTAATCATGCTCTTAGGTATGTGTTTCAAGTTGATGTCACACCATTTGGAAAAAGATAAACTAAAGGAAACACGGCGAAGTTTTACTTTTTCTATCTCAAATCATCAAATTCATTGACAATCAGGTTCACAATCGCATAGACTCGATTAGAGGGAGTTCTGGTGGTCGACACAACAATGCCATGGAAATTTGTTTAACACAAAGATGATTAATCTTATTTCTTTCAAATTTAAATCTCTGCTATTCTAGTTGCTAGCTAGTTATAGATACATTCCACAGTTACAGTATTTTGTATATATTTTTGGGTTAAATAAAATTAGTATTTTTTCAAAAAAAAAACTCGCTGATCTCCTAATCAAAAACTTTCCACCGCCAACACTTCCGAAATAATTTCATCTTTTAACTAATGAAATCAGTGTTTACTCATGAGTCATATAAATTAAAACAACTATTTAGATAGATAGCCTAATTTTGAAATCAGTGTTTACTCATGAGTCATATAAATCATAAAAACTATTTAGATAGTAAGCTTAATTTTGAATGATCATAGTGGGAAAAAATAAAGGCAATGTTTTCTGATGAATAAATCTCGCACAAAACTTTACTATTCGGTGAATTCGAAAAATCCGGTGAGAAAAAAAAAATACTCCCAAAAATTGAAATTTATATTTATAATCGAATACAAGAAATGAAATTCTCATCTTTTTCAATTCGACAAGCAACCTACATTCAACGAAATTGCCCTCTCCCGATACGAGGTCCAAACTTTATTCGTTTTTATAACTAATATAAATTTTTTTCAAAAAAAAAAAAAAAAAACTAATATAAATCAACACGACTTTTGTCCTCCTGGTAATATAATAATGCCACACCAAAAAACGATACAATGATGAATAAGAATAAATATAATATGAAATTGTGGTTTCAATACCTAAACGATTGGGCCATACTGATTGATTACTTAGCTGCAGTGGCTATTTCATGCAAACCCATGCATAATATGTACAAAATCCATATACTATTTTATATATATTCCTCTCCTCCAACTTATTCTTTCCCCATAAAATATTTTCCGTTCACACATCGTTTGATTATAAATATATGTGTGGACACATATTATTTAAAAGTAAAATGCTGTATAAACTATTGCAATTTTCTTCGGTCTAGTGTATATACCATAGTTTTTACGATCTCAGATGGTTCAAAAGATGATAGGTTCCAAAATTTGAAAAGTTGAGAGATTACATATACAGTTTTTAAAATAAACTCTTTGTTTCATAAAAATGTCATTTTTTCTTATTACATAAAAATGTCATTTTAAAATTTCTGTACAATTTATACATAATTAAGCTTAATATTAAGTGTATAATATATTGATGATAAATAATTTTATTATATTATTAGTTAAATACTTAAATATGAACAATTAATAAGAACATAAATATATTTTATTTTTATAGTAAATGTGAAAAATGTCAAAATATACTCTTCAAAAAACGGAGTGAATAAGTCTCAATAATTGGAAAAGTTGAGAGAGATTCTATATACATTTGCAAGACACTACACGAAGAGTTTTGTCAAACCTTATATATTGATTCATATATGTGTCTAGGTAAAATGAATAATGTTAAAAAAAAAATTAGTGTAGTAGTCAATATTCAACGGTTTTTAACTAATTATATTAAAGCCGTAATTTATATTCCTAAGAGCAACATTATTAGTGTTCTTATACTAGGGTCCTTAAGAAAAATAATATGTGTATGTATATATTATATATGCGTGTGTAATTGTTGGTTAAGGACTTTACAGAAACCAAAACCAAAAGTTTCTTAAATAAGGAATTTTTGGTTTCGATGTCCGTAAAGTCTTTAACCAACAACTACACACACATATATAATATATATATACACATATTATTTTTCTTAAGGACTCTAGTACAAGGACACCAATAATGATGCCCTAAGCATTTGGTATTTGTTGCATCGTATAGATTGCTCATGGGTTGTCTGAGGATGGAAGTAGCTAGGAGCCTAGGATTGTATAGGGTAGATACGAAGAACGTCATTCTAACGTAAATAACTATTACAAAAACTATAAAACCTAAATACGACAATTTTAATTCTTGCCAAGAATTAGTAACGACGACGAAAAATGCAATCACGGCTGGACATTGGGTACCCAAAAAGATTTTGGAAAAAAGAAAGAAATGTCATATACCTAATTTATTTGACAACTGACTTAGACAATATATACACACACACTGACACACACACACACACACACATATATATATATATATGTATATATATATATATATATTTGCCATTTATGAATTTTGACACATTACTTGCAATTGTTAACAAAAAAAGTTCTTCAGCTTATGCTAGAGATATAATGTTGAGTAAATTATATACCTACCATACCATGATCAGAGAAGACCTACATCATCTTAGTTTTTTCTTTTAAAATTATGAGATGAGATTAATACTAGTCTTTTTACTCTTTTTCCTCAGAGAATCACCACACAAAGACAAAACATATGTCAAATGTAAAGCGAAAATATATTAACTTTTGTCAACTAAAATTTAAATAATTGGATTTTGGAGTTTCATAGACATAACTAACAGATTCTGAATGTTTATATGAGATATTTACTTTTTGTTGTTAAATTTTTTGATTGGCTAACTAACTAATTAGACATCTATTGTTTAGTACTTACTAGTAACTCAACTCTGGTCTCCAAACTAAATCAACTGGTTGCGTGTGTGGACGTACAAAATTGATCATAATCAAATCTAAAGTTCAATTCTGTGATACGGGCAGGAAAACTCATGTGATTTATCAGCTTAAACTGTGATGTTATATATCCTAATAATAATAAAATGGGTTATATCTGGAAAAGAGAGATGTACCTTTAGCATGTATAGAGAGAGACAGAGACGCATGTGTAGATAACTATACATAATATGTAATAGTAAGAGTTGTGGAGATGGAGACAAATCCGTGATTGTCGTTGGTGACAGAAACAAGTAGCAATATTTTCTTCTCGTGTCTCTCAGTGAAGACAGCCCAGCCCAGCCAAGCACCTTTTAAACCTCTCTCTCTCTCTCTCTCTCTCTCTCTCTCTCTCTCTCTCTCTCTCTCTCTCTCTCTCTCTCTCTCTCTCTCTCTCTCTCTCTCTCTCTCTCTCTCTCTCTCTCTCTCTCTCTCTCTCTCTCACACACACACACACACAAAAAGAAAAAATATGCTTTTTGGTTTCTTCTTTTTCTGTTTCACAGCTTTGGCTTTGAAGTCACGAGCCCATCCTCTAACCTTTCCCTTTTATTGATTTGGTTGCTTTTCTAGTCAATTTAATTTATGAGTTGTAACACGATGGAAGAAGTTTCATTTATCTAGTTAATGTGTATGCCTCATTAATGTTGCCTTCTTCCTATATTGCAAAAGCTAGTTCAAATGGAACAAGAAGACGTGTTAAATCAAAAGAAAATATAGGTCACTCGATTATGGTAGATATTATTCTAATAAAAATACATAGATCACTCATATACTCAATGACAATTGGTTTTGAAACAAAAATTCTTAAACCCTCACAGCGTACGTCATCTTGAACCACGATTTGAGTCACTCAAATGGGTTTTACCAACAGGTTGATATCTATTTTAGGAACATTTAATGCCATAATCATGAAAACGGTATTATATCTTTAGACAAATTCTATCTACTCCTCTTGAGTTTCTTTTCACTTCCCTATCACGAGACTCAAAAATTGAAGGAATCAAGTTTTTTTTTTTGGCATCATTGAAGGAATCAAGTTAATAAGTATTATTTCTTAAGTTTTATTTTAAAATATTCTTTTATATAACTGGAGTGGTACAGTTACTAATGTTTATTAGAAGTAAAAAGACCATTTGCTTTTTTCTTTCATGAGGTGTTAAATCTAGATCTATATTTGCCTAAGATGTATAAAATTATGGAAAATTATATGTTAAAAAAGAATTTAGAAAATCCGCTGCCATCATATACATATTATTCAATATATAGTAGAGTTGGAGGACAGAGGAGGGAAAAGGAATGATGGATACAAGCATCCAAAAAGTCATACAGACAGACCTTCAAAAGTCGTCACCTTCAATTCCAAACACATATATGTGTTAATTAGTGTGTGATCTTTGATTGAACTTTGTCCAAAGACTCCAAGATAGACCAAAAAGGTCCAAATCCCAAAACAAACAACAAGAAAACAGCCAAAAAGCTAGAGACAAGATGAGATCAAGCAGCCAAAGTTCTGAAAACTCCAAGACTTGTCCATCTAACAAATTCAAAGCAACCACCAAGAAAGAAGACAACAAAGATAATGAAGACGAGGATGAAGAAGAGATATCAGTAGATCAGAGCCCATCGAGCAATAGCTATGTGGAAGAGAGTGGGAGTCACCATCATAATAATGATCAGATCAAGAAAAATGGTGGATCAGTGAGGCCGTACAACCGCTCAAAAACTCCAAGGCTGAGATGGAAACCTGAGCTCCATCTCCGCTTTCTTCAAGCTGTGGAGAGATTGGGTGGACCAGATAGTTGAGTTTCAATTATATATATAAATCAATCTTAAATATTAATGCATATATGGAATCTAGAATTTATAGGGTTTTCTTGTTGATATTTATTTGCTTTTTCTTTGAATGATTTTGTTGGAGCAGGAGCAACACCGAAGCTTGTTCTTCAACTGATGAACGTCAAAGGGCTATGTATTGCCCATGTCAAAAGCCATCTTCAGGTTTTGCAAACATACACATACATTATATATCTATTTTTATCATTTAGATTTTTACGTAAAACTCATATTTCCACCTTCATTTTTGTACTTAGATGTACAGAAGCAAGAAGACCGATGACCCAAATCAAGGTAACTACTTCTTTTAGGTTATTGTTTAATATAGGGCTTCTTAGATTTGATTATAGACTCTTTAATGAATTAGAAGATGTTTATTTCTTCATATTTCATTTTCTAATTACTTCAGGAGATCAAGGATTTTCGTTTGAACCCGGGACTGGTTACACTTACAACCTTGGCCAACTTCCAATGCTGCAAAGTTTTGATCCAAGGCCTACTACTAGTTTAGGGTATTTACAAATCTTTAGCTTATTAATTTCTACATATATATATATACATGTATTAAAATTCATTGTGTATATAACTTGGAATATCCTCAATAGATACGGTGGCAGTTCATGGACCGACCATAGACGCCAGGTCTACCGTAGCCCTTGGAGAGGCTTAACAGCACCAGACAGCACAAGAACAAGACCAACACTGTTTAGCTCACAGTCTGGCGAGAGATTATTTCGTGGAGTTAGTAATAGTATTCTTGATGATAAGAATAAAACTATTTCTTTACGAATCAATTATCATGAAGCTGTTCAAGCTAGCAATGGAGTCGGTGAATCAGTTCCAAATATTCATAGAAGCTTTCTTGAAGGTATGAAAACGTTACATAAATCATGGGGACATAGCCTCTCCTCCAGTCTTAATTCTTCGACTTCATCAAGGCCACAAGATCATGTTGCTACCACATTACGTTCTAATCAAAAGGAAAATCCTAGAGTGGCAGAAGAAACGGAGAATGTTTTGAAGAGGAAGATATTGTTACCGACTGATGATTGCAATATATCGGACCAAGATTTGGATCTAAGCTTATCCCTTAAGGTACCTCGGACTCACAACAACCTTGGGGACTTCTTGTTAGAAGATGTAGAACATGATGATCATGAAGATATCAAGGGTTTGTCTCTTTCATTATCTTCTTCGAGTTCATCAAAACTCGGCCAAGCCATTAGGAAAGAAGATCAAAATGATCCTATAAAGAGAAATATTTCGGTCTTGGTAAGTCCCCTTGATCTTACTTTGTGAATATCAATATATAACAACAAATATATATACGTATATTCTAAGTGAGATCTTGAGGTACTTGTTGATGGAAGATGCTTCTTTGCTGTTTATCATTCGCTGCATACTTGTGACAAGTCCCATAAATAAGGTAATAATATAGACATTTTTAAACGTTGTTCTGGTCCTTTTCCCATATAGTTTTGTCAAGATGTTAAATGCTTATTTAAATATAAATGTTTGTGATCGAGTTGATTTGTTTTTTCCTGAATTGTAACCAAGAAATAGATTAGTGAGTCTATATGGTTTTGAGAGTTACAAGACATTGCACGTTGTCTTGGTTGTGTCTTGTTGTGAGACGTTGCAAATGTATGCGTAGTTTCCGCTTTCACTCACTCTCACACAAGTATCCTAAGTCGATACTTTTCCCCTAACATGGAGATCTTGTCAGTAAATTTATGTATCAACGTTAAATCAGTGAAGCATATATATTTGCAATCGTAATATTTGGATTGATCTCGATAACCTGTTTTCTGTCTCTATCTTATCAAATGCTAACTTGGCCTACTAACTTGTACTTAGGTACCCATGTCAACATCAATTATGTTAGATTACATCGTGTTTTGACATCTAGCGGCAAACTAACCGTTGTCAACTTTATCAACTCTCAATTTAAATGATCTAAATTTTTTTGTAGATAATTTAACATTAAATTGCATTACGTATGGCTGAGACATTAGCATCTAATTCATCAAAATTATCCTTAACAATCAAGTTCATTATGTGAAAAGAGCATCTAATATGCATATATTTTAAGGTCAAAGAATCATTAAACGATAGTGAGAAATTCCTTTCAAACCTCTTGAGAGCCTAATTATCAGTAGCAGTAATGCAGAAAATCTTTCCTATACCCCGCTAGGCTAAACATCCTTGAAGAACAGTTGAGATTATCTAACATTTATAATCGAGTTTTGTTTCCGTTTCTAATTTGGTACCTCTAGCTCTTTTAGTATAGGGGATTTCCTGACAATACCACTCCTTTAGTCAGTCCTTTTATATCATAACGAAAGTTCTTTACATATTTGTATCTTCTCTCATAAGACTTTTTTAAGAGTAATTTAAAAAGAAAGACAAGAAGACAGATGTACTTGCCACAGATCTGTGTCTTGACTCTTAATCTCCTCGATCGACAACAAGATATATATTTGTTATTCGCATATAATCGTTTCTTACCATCTCGGGCCTTGAATACGATTTGGCTATATTGTAGTATTATATACTATCAGTTACATATCTCTCAGGGAATCTAAAAACAACGGAAGGTTTTTGTTGTCTTGTTGTGTCTACTTGTGTCTTTGTTTGTATCATATTCTTCCCAATCCTTAATATTTTGTACTATATAGCATATGTGTAAGGTGGAAGATCCGTTTATTTTATTGTTAACATTTGACATCGTAGAATTCTTACAGTACATATTTTTCTTCATTACACCAAAACGACATATAGAAAGATGACCCACATCTTCATTAAAAACTCTTTTAATCAGAATTTTTATTTTCCATATTATCAGTGAATGCCCTCTCTAATTAATAACCTAGTTAACATAATTCGAGACTCCAAATTCATTCACATAGAATTAATTTTCAGTTAGTTTGGAGAGGGAACTGAACCATAGTAACACAATCAAAACGTTATATTTGTCAATTATTTTGCGAAAAGTGTTTGTGGACGTGATATCATTCTTTAAAAAAAATTGCAGATAACAAGAATATAAAATTAGAGAAGAGGCAACAACTTTTGTAAGGCGTAAGTAGCAATGACAGAGTAAGCCTTTTGGGTAGGATGCACAGAATCGAAGAACAAATACTTTGAAACATCCTCACAAGTTCCAGACAATGACTTGCATAGAGGTCCTGCTTCAAGGAACCCCGTCCCGCAACATCCTTTTATCGTTTCTTCCAATCCTGCATTTAATCATACCAAAGTCATCAAGTTAAAAAAAAATTTACGCCACAATTAACAAATTTTCTTGTGTATAAAACTCACATTACTTACCGTATTTTTGAGGATGTTTGATCATGTCCATTATTGGAGTGTAAATGTCGAGGTAAAGAATTTTTGAGCCTCGAAGTCTCTGACTGAGACGGAAGTTTAGCTTCTGTAGCTTTTGATTGTATAGTTGAGAATCAGTGTTCTGGTTTTCCGTACAGATCCGTTTATGGAAGATCCGTTTATTTTATTGTTAACATTTGACATCGTAGAATTCTTACAGTACATATTTTTCTTCATTACACCAAAACGACATATAGAAAGATGACCCACATCTTCATTAAAAACTCTTTTAATCAGAATTTTTATTTTCCATATTATCAGTGAATGCCCTCTCTAATTAATAACCTAGTTAACATAATTCGAGACTCCAAATTCATTCACATAGAATTAATTTTCAGTTAGTTTGGAGAGGAACTGAACCATAGTAACACAATCAAAACGTTATATTTGTCAATTATTTTGCGAAAAGTGTTTGTGGACGTGATATCATTCTTTAAAAAATTGCAGATAACAAGAATATAAAATTAGAGAAGAGGCAACAACTTTTGTAAGGCGTAAGTAGCAATGACAGAGTAAGCCTTTTGGGTAGGATGCACAGAATCGAAGAACAAATACTTTGAAACATCCTCACAAGTTCCAGACAATGACTTGCATAGAGGTCCTGTCAGTAAATTTATGTATCAACGTTAAATCAGTGAAGCATATATATTTGCAATCGTAATATTTGGATTGATCTCGATAACCTGTTTTCTGTCTCTATCTTATCAAATGCTAACTTGGCCTACTAACTTGTACTTAGGTACCCATGTCAACATCAATTATGTTAGATTACATCGTGTTTTGACATCTAGCGGCAAACTAACCGTTGTCAACTTTATCAACTCTCAATTTAAATGATCTAAATTTTTTGTAGATAATTTAACATTAAATTGCATTACGTATGGCTGAGACATTAGCATCTAATTCATCAAAATTATCCTTAACAATCAAGTTCATTATGTGAAAAGAGCATCTAATATGCATATATTTTAAGGTCAAAGAATCATTAAACGATAGTGAGAAATTCCTTTCAAACCTCTTGAGAGCCTAATTATCAGTAGCAGTAATGCAGAAAATCTTTCCTATACCCCGCTAGGCTAAACATCCTTGAAGAACAGTTGAGATTATCTAACATTTATAATCGAGTTTTGTTTCCGTTTCTAATTTGGTACCTCTAGCTCTTTTAGTATAGGGGATTTCCTGACAATACCACTCCTTTAGTCAGTCCTTTTATATCATAACGAAAGTTCTTTACATATTTGTATCTTCTCTCATAAGACTTTTTTAAGAGTAATTTAAAAAGAAAGACAAGAAGACAGATGTACTTGCCACAGATCTGTGTCTTGACTCTTAATCTCCTCGATCGACAACAAGATATATATTTGTTATTCGCATATAATCGTTTCTTACCATCTCGGGCCTTGAATACGATTTGGCTATATTGTAGTATTATATACTATCAGTTACATATCTCTCAGGGAATCTAAAACAACGGAAGGTTTTGTTGTCTTGTTGTGTCTACTTGTGTCTTTGTTTGTATCATATTCTTCCAATCCTTAATATTTTGTACTATATAGCATATGTGTAAGGTGGAAGATCCGTTTATTTTATTGTTAACATTTGACATCGTAGAATTCTTACAGTACATATTTTTCTTCATTACACCAAAACGACATATAGAAAGATGACCCACATCTTCATTAAAAACTCTTTTAATCAGAATTTTTATTTTCCATATTATCAGTGAATGCCCTCTCTAATTAATAACCTAGTTAACATAATTCGAGACTCCAAATTCATTCACATAGAATTAATTTTCAGTTAGTTTGGAGAGGGAACTGAACCATAGTAACACAATCAAAACGTTATATTTGTCAATTATTTTGCGAAAAGTGTTTGTGGACGTGATATCATTCTTTAAAAAAAATTGCAGATAACAAGAATATAAAATTAGAGAAGAGGCAACAACTTTTGTAAGGCGTAAGTAGCAATGACAGAGTAAGCCTTTTGGGTAGGATGCACAGAATCGAAGAACAAATACTTTGAAACATCCTCACAAGTTCCAGACAATGACTTGCATAGAGGTCCTGCTTCAAGGAACCCCGTCCCGCAACATCCTTTTATCGTTTCTTCCAATCCTGCATTTAATCATACCAAAGTCATCAAGTTAAAAAAAAATTTACGCCACAATTAACAAATTTTCTTGTGTATAAAACTCACATTACTTACCGTATTTTTGAGGATGTTTGATCATGTCCATTATTGGAGTGTAAATGTCGAGGTAAAGAATTTTTGAGCCTCGAAGTCTCTGACTGAGACGGAAGTTTAGCTTCTGTAGCTTTTGATTGTATAGTTGAGAATCAGTGTTCTGGTTTTCCGTACAGATCCGTTTATGGAAGATCCGAGGGAGTGTGACAGTACCAAGTGTTACTTGCACCGGAAGGCATCCTATTGGTGGTAGTCCCGCTACTGTAATTCTTCTCGCTCCTGCGTCGTGTAGTCTCTGTTGCGCATTTGGAAGATTAAAATATACGTTAGGACTTTTGTTATATGAAGATCTCAGATCTATGTATCTAGTTCAGTCTCTTAGCTAAGAGTATGAGATGACAGTATAAATTGCAGATACAATATATGAGCCTAAATGATCAAACAGCGAACATAAAAACTAAGCCTATAAAAGAAGAATGCGAATTATGGGCTAAGGCCCAATTGTTTAGTTCCTTTTTTCAAGGTAAGCATACAATACAACCCGTTGAGGTCCATGACATATCGTTGAAAAAGTTGCTCCAAAAAAAAAAAAAAACTTCATAACATTCAACTTTAAAATGGTATAAAGTAAGGTTCAATAATAAAATTTAACCTTTTAACAACACTATAGCCTATAAGCACCAATACATTTTTAACAATATGACTGGATGAAAACGTATATAAGAAAAAACCTACGAAGAGACACATATGAAAGAAAGCCTTGTTGTGATAGGCATGCTATTGGAGAGAAGATCCCACATCGGAAATATGAAAGGAACATTAGTAATATATAAGGAACTTGGGCCACTCTACTAATTGCCAATTGGTTTTAAGTTGGAAGCGAAACTTATCATGGTATCGAGTCGCCCAATACCCGCCCATTAATTAATCCGGCCGGACGGTGGCCGATCAACCCATTAGCTGATGGCCCATAGAGGCTCAGTTCTCGAAATCGCTAGAAAAATAAAGCATGGTTTCGAGGGTATGATAGATTCTCGAGATTAATGGTTATACGCACCATTATCTCGAGGGAGGGTATTGGAGAGAAGATCCCACATCGGAAATATGAAATGAACATTAGTAATATATAAGGAACTTGGGCCACTCTACTAATCGCCAATTGGTTTTAAGTTGGAAGCCCAAGAAACTTATCATGGTATCGAGCCGCCCAATACCGCCCATTAATTAATCCGGCCGGACGGTGGCCGATCAACCCATTAGTGATGGCCCATAGAGGCTCAGTTCTCGAAATCGCTAGAAAAATAAAGCATGGTTTCGGAAGGGTATGATAGATTCTGCGAGATTAATGGTTATACGCACCATTATCTCGAGGGAGGGTATTGGAGAGAAGATCCCACATCGGAAATATGAAATGAACATTAGTAATATATAAGGAACTTGGGCCACTCTACTAATTGCCAATTGGTTTTAAGTTGGAAGCCCAAGAAACTTATCATGGTATCGAGCCGCCCAATACCCGCCCATTAATTAATCCGGCCGGACGGTGGCCGATCAACCCATTAGCGATGGCCCATAGAAGGTTCAGCCCGAGATTGCTAGAAAAATAAAAGCATTGTTTGGAGGGATATGATGGATTCTCGCGAGATTAATGGTTATACGCACCATTATCTCGAGGAGGGTATTGGAGAGAAGATCCCACATCGAAATATGAAAGAGACATTAGTAATATATAGGAACTTGGGCCACTCTACTAATCGCCAATTGGTTTTAAGTTGGAAGCCCAAGAAACTTATCATGGTATCGAGCGGCCCAATACCTCGACCCATTAATTAATCCGGCCGACAAAGGTCCGATCAACCCATTAGCCGATGGCCCATAGAAGGTTCGGTTCTCGAGATTGCTAGAAAAATAAAAGCATTGTTTCGAGGATATGATGGATTCTCGAGATTAATGGTTATACGCACCATTATCTCGAGGGAGGGTATTGGAGAGAAGATCCCACATCGGAAATATGAAAGAGACATTAGTAATATATAAGGAACTTGGGCCACTCTACTAATTGCCAATTGGTTTTAAGTTGGAAGCCCAAGAAACTTATCACATGCTACGGCCGGAAAAGTACCATTTATCTGATTGTTAGATTGGCAGACGGTGTAACCAAATAAAAAAACATTCTCTCAAATATTAACAGACTATTGAAGCAATCTAAAATATTGAAAACCAATTAAAACCTAGCTCCACGTGTTTTTCGGTCTCATAATACATACTAGATATTGATCCTTTGCAAGCGAATATTATGATAAAAATTTCACTAATAACTTAATAATATTTTGTTAATGTGTAAGAATACTGTGTATTTAAAATATTTTTGCATTTAATCGGTATTTTTAATTGACCGTGACTCATGGTCTACCGGTTAATCCAGTGATCCGATAAATCGGTTTAGGTTTTAAAAATATATAGATTTACCACATGGGTCCTAAAAGGGTGTAAGATAATGTAAGGAAAGAGTATGTATCACAATTTATATCCCAGCTTTGATTGTATGGCATAGTTAGCGCAACTAATATAGGTGGAAACTTTATTACTGTCGGTTACGCTGTAAAGTTCCCAATCAGGTAAAATCTCATTGTGCTATATTTACTCTGGTCATTCAAATAGGAGAAAACTTATATTTTGTTGTTACGCTCAATTTTGTTAGAGCAATTCTCTTTCTTCATTTTTCCACCATTTTCATGTTTTTATTTACTCGCATTTCCACCTTTTTATCCCTCTCATTTACTCCAAAAGTTGTCAATCACACTCTAAATCATCTATCTATATTATCTAATGGCTATTATTATTGAATTATTATGTTACTTAAATAAATGATATAAATATTATTTAAAAAATATAAATAAAATAATTTGTTAATTTAATTGATTTGTTATTGATTGAAATGTTTTTGTAGTATCTAAACTGCAAAAATAAGTTCGATTTATTTTGTTTTTTTATAAATTATTTGATTTTTCAATTATTTGATTTATCTAAATAATTTGGAAGAAAATTATTAAAGAGATGGGGTATAATTTAATGCTTCTGTCAAATATTAGTTTTGATTCAGTTGTAATACATAACAAATGGGGCACAACAGGATACCAAATTATTAGTATAAGATTCCTATACATAACATAGTATTTCAAATCGGTAAATGGGGTTCGTATTGGTTTGATTAAAGTCAGTTAATGACAGGTCGGTTTAAAATAAGTGATTCCGTCAAGTAATTCGGTCAACATTGATTAGGTTGTATAATTAGTGTACATATTAACTAAATAATAGTATTATGAATAGGTCCAAATTTAAATGACAACCTTTCAACAGTAGATAAAAATAGGACTCTATTTTAATAGATTAGATACATTACAATATATAAACAAAATCAATGCTTATTCTTATAATTTACCAAGAAAATATTTTGGATATATATTACGCGTGATTCACCCGTGTTGTAACCTTCCTTATTATAAACGTTTAGAAATATTTCCATCAATTTGTTTTATGAAAAAGGAATATTCCTAGACAACCTCAGTTTTTGCATATATATATTAACCTTATGCTCATGATTTTGTAAAAACAAGCGGGTTAATTTATATCCGTCCTATCTTTTTTTTAATATTTGTAACTGATTTTTAATTTGACCTAAAATCTTAATATCTTAATAATACATTTGAATAATATAATTAAACATGAAAGAATATCAATATAAATTTTATATGACATAGTATTTAAATATATAAATCCAATCTTTTTAGTATAATTAGTAATTGATCCAATACACATATAGTAAAAATAATATATATATATTATGTAATGGCTATTATTATTGAATTATTATGTTACTTAAATAAATGATATAAATATTATTTAAAAATATAAATAAAAATAATCTTCTTAAAACCTAATTTGTTAGTGCAGTTGGTTATTTTAAATAATAAATAAATTAAAATAACTTCTACATAATTAATTAATTACGTACTGCAAATCATTTTGAATTTAACTATACATGTACAAATAAAATTTATTAATATATAAATTAAAGATACAAATAATATTCAAAATATCATTTTACTAATATATTCCCAATTTAAAACTCAAGCTCAAAACTAATAAAATAAATATATTATAAACACAACACGATATAAATGACAATTTGAAACATAAATTAAATTATCATATTCACATTATATAATTCTTATTTGGATTTATAATAATATACAGTTAATTATATGGTAAATGGTAAAATATATATCACTAATCATAAAAAAATATTTATTTATATTTAAAATTAGATTGGCAGACGGTGTAACCAAATAAAAAAACATTCTCTTAAAAAATTGCAGAGAACAGGATAAAAATTAGAGGAGAGGCAACAACTTTTGTAAGGCGTAAGTAGCAATGACAGAGTAAGCCTTTTGGGTAGGATGCACAGAATCGAAGAACAAATACTTGGAAACATCATCACAAGTTCCAGACAACGACTTGCATAGAGGTCCTGCTTCAAGGAACCCCGTCCCGCAACATCCTTTTAACGTTTCTTCCAATCCTGCATTTATTCATATTCCAATGTTTCAAGTCAAAAAAATTTACGCCACAGTTAACAAATTTTCTTGTGTATAAAATTCAAATTACTTACCGTATTTATGAGGATGTTTGATCATGTCCATTATTGGAGTGTAGATGTCGAGGTAAAGAATTTTGGAGCCTCGAAGCCTCTGACTGAGAAGGAAGTTTAGCTTCAGTAGCTTTTGATTGTATAGCTGAGAATCAGTGTTCTGGTTTTCCGTACAGATCCGTTTATGGAAGATCCGAGGGAGAGTGACAGTACCAAGTGTTACTTGCGGAAGGCATCCTATTGGTGGTAGTCCCGCTACTGTAATCCTTCGTGCTCCTGCATCGTGTAGTCTCTGTTGACCATTTGGAGGAAAGATACGTTAGAGATTTACATTTTTTAGCTGTTATATGGAGATGAGATCTATGTATCTAGGTCAGTCTCTTCGCTATGAGTATGAGAGTATAAATTGCAGAAATAATATATGGGCCTAAATGATCAAAACAACGTACATAAAACTTTGACCAAAAAAAGGAAAAAAAACGTACATAAAACTATGGGCTAAGGCCCATTTTGAGTTTTTATTTAACCCGTAGAGAAGTCCATGACATCGTTGGTTTGTGTATTTTGATGTATCTGAGAATCTAAACTAAATCGGTGTTGTTAGTTTTATGATTTTAAAATATGTATTGAAATCATGTGTTATTCGTTTAATGATTTATAATAACTAATTCAAATCAACTGTTATTCAATCATACAATTTACTAATATATTCCCAATTTAAAACTCAAGCTCAAAACTAATAAAATAAATATATTATAAACACAACACGATATAAATGACAATTTGAAACATAAATTAAATTATCATATTCACATTATATAATTCTTATTTGGATTTATAATAATATACAGTTAATTATATGGTAAATGGTAAAATATATATCACTAATCATAAAAAAATATTTATTTATATTTAAAATTAGATTGGCAGACGGTGTAACCAAATAAAAAAAAACATTCTCTCAAATATTAACAGACTATTGAAGCAATCTAAAATATTGAAAACCAATTAAAAACCTAGCTCCCACGTGTTTTTTCGGTCTCATAATACATACTAGATATTGATCCGCTTTTAAGCTGAATATTTTATGATAAAAAATTTCACTAATAACTTAATAATATTTTGTTAATGTGTAAGAATACTGTGTATTTAAAATATTTTTGCATTTAATCGGTATTTTTTTAATTCGACCGTGACTCATGGTCTACCCGGTTAATCCAGTGATCCGATAAATCGGTTTAGGTTTTTAAAAAATATATAGATTTAAAATTGTAAAAATCTTTAAAACCCGAGATTAACTGATTGACCGATATGTAATCCAATTTGTTTTAAATTGTTATAATTTCATAATTTGTCACTTTTTCATCTAAATTTTAAAATTCACTTTTGAAATTTTATAAAATTATTACGTTTCTACAAAATTTTGATAGAAAAAAATGAATGATGTAAAATAATTAAGAACTTTAATATGTCTTGATTGTATTACTCTTTTTATATAAATTAATTAAATTTATTATAATTGTTTTGTGTAATTTATTTTAATAATAATTTGGTTCATACTATAATAAATTTATATGTTTTTGTTTACAATTAGTGTTAAGCATTTTTATTTAGATAATACATATTTTGAACATTTTCATAATTATTTTTATTATTATATTTGCTGTAGTTATTTTCAATGGATAATATATATATATTATGTAATGGCTATTATTATTGAATTATTATGTTACTTAAATAAATGATATAAATATTATTTAAAAATATAAATAAAAATAATTTGTTAATGTGTAAGAATACTGTGTATTTAAAATATTTTTGCATTTAATCGGTATTTTTAATTCGACCGTGACTCATGGTCTACCGGTTAATCCAGTGATCCGATAAATCGGTTTAGGTTTTAAAAATATATAGATTTAAAATTGTAAAAATCTTTAAAACCGAGATTAACTGATTGACCGATATGTAATCCAATTTGTTTTAAATTGTTATAATTTCATAATTTGTCACTTTTTCATCTAAATTTTAAAATTCACTTTTGAAATTTTATAAAATTATTACGTTCTACAAAATTTTGATAGAAAAAATGAATGATGTAAAATAATTAAGAACTTTAATATGTCTTGATTGTATTACTCTTTTTATATAAATTAATTAAATTTATTATAATTGTTTTGTGTAATTTATTTTAATAATAATTTGGTTCATACTATAATAAATTTATATGTTTTGTTTACAATTAGATTGGCAGACGGTGTAACCAAATAAAAAAACATTCTCTCAAATATTAACAGACTATTGAAGCAATCTAAAATATTGAAAACCAATTAAAAACCTAGCTCCCACGTGTTTTTTCGGTCTCATAATACATACTAGATATTGATCCGCGCTTTGCAAGCGCGGAATATTTTATGATAAAAAATTTCACTAATAACTTAATAATATTTTGTTAATGTGTAAGAATACTGTGTATTTAAAATATTTTTGCATTTAATCGGTATTTTTTTAATTCGACCGTGACTCATGGTCTACCCGGTTAATCCAGTGATCCGATAAATCGGTTTAGGTTTTTAAAAAATATATAGATTTAAAATTGTAAAAATCTTTAAAACCCGAGATTAACTGATTGACCGATATGTAATCCAATTTGTTTTAAATTGTTATAATTTCATAATTTGTCACTTTTTCATCTAAATTTTAAAATTCACTTTTGAAATTTTATAAAATTATTACGTTTCTACAAAATTTTGATAGAAAAAAATGAATGATGTAAAATAATTAAGAACTTTAATATGTCTTGATTGTATTACTCTTTTTATATAAATTAATTAAATTTATTATAATTGTTTTGTGTAATTTATTTTAATAATAATTTGGTTCATACTATAATAAATTTATATGTTTTTGTTTACAATTAGTGTTAAGCATTTTTATTTAGATAATACATATTTTGAACATTTTCATAATTATTTTTATTATTATATTTGCTGTAGTTATTTTCAATGGATAATATATATATATTATGTAATGGCTATTATTATTGAATTATTATGTTACTTAAATAAATGATATAAATATTATTTAAAAAATATAAATAAAATAATTTGTTAATTTAATTGATTTGTTATTGATTGAAATGTTTTTGTAGTATCTAAACTGCAAAAATAAGTTCGATTTATTTTGTTTTTTTATAAATTATTTGATTTTTCAATTATTTGATTTATCTAAATAATTTGGAAGAAAATTATTAAAGAGATGGGGTATAATTTAATGCTTCTGTCAAATATTAGTTTTGATTCAGTTGTAATACATAACAAATGGGGCACAACAGGATACCAAATTATTAGTATAAGATTCCTATACATAACATAGTATTTCAAATCGGTAAATGGGGTTCGTATTGGTTTGATTAAAGTCAGTTAATGACAGGTCGGTTTAAAATAAGTGATTCCGTCAAGTAATTCGGTCAACATTGATTAGGTTGTATAATTAGTGTACATATTAACTAAATAATAGTATTATGAATAGGTCCAAATTTAAATGACAACCTTTCAACAGTAGATAAAAATAGGACTCTATTTTAATAGATTAGATACATTACAATATATAAACAAAATCAATGCTTATTCTTATAATTTACCAAGAAAATATTTTGGATATATATTACGCGTGATTCACCCGTGTTGTAACCTTCCTTATTATAAACGTTTAGAAATATTTCCATCAATTTGTTTTATGAAAAAGGAATATTCCTAGACAACCTCAGTTTTTGCATATATATATTAACCTTATGCTCATGATTTTGTAAAAACAAGCGGGTTAATTTATATCCGTCCTATCTTTTTTTTAATATTTGTAACTGATTTTTAATTTGACCTAAAATCTTAATATCTTAATAATACATTTGAATAATATAATTAAACATGAAAGAATATCAATATAAATTTTATATGACATAGTATTTAAATATATAAATCCAATCTTTTTAGTATAATTGCGTAATTGATCCAATACACATATAGTAAAAATAATATATATATATAGCACGATATACTAACAAAATATATAGTGTGAACAACAAAATAAGGTAGTATAAGAGGAACCATTAGCTGTTATATTTTGAAATGTTCATATATATATATATATATATCATAAAATAAACATCTAAATGGAGATGCGGATCAATCTCTAGTTACAATTATTTTATTATAGATTTTTATAGAATTATAATACAATACATATATTTAATAGTTGAATAGTGTACTACTTTTTCTATCAGTATATAATTTATTCTCTAATTAAATGAGATACCTAGTAACCTTTTACAAATTTCAATTATCAAGAAAAAGGGTTATTTACAAGAGTGAAAAGAAACAACGAATTGGAACAACAGAGCATAAAAAGCCGTAACATTCTTCCTTTAGACTTGAGAGGAAATATGACCACTAACAAAACAACTCGAGGCTCACAAAAGTTGTCGTTTTATTATTTTCAGTTCGGTAACTTTTATAATAATGGTTAACTTATCGTATCTAATTTTCAACAGAAGGTTATATACGTTTTCCAGTCGAAAATGACTATCCATTTATAAAATACTATATATATGAGTGATGCATCAAGAAAATTAATAATAAACTTTACGTTAACTGCATTTCAAGTCATACGTAATAAATAAATTTAGAAGCATATGCTATGCACTTGCACATATCATACTCGCATGTGCAGAAAGCGGGATAGGGATGGTCACATTCACATATATATAAACAAATGATTGCGTTTAGTTTCTACTAGCACTATTAATTTAAGTTTGTTTGGTATTAAATGAAGCATATCAGAAAAGATTTTCCCATTATCTATAACACTACTAAAAGGAGAATACCAAGCTCCCTTAGAGTGTCCACGTCCAATTTTAATTCGACCAATAGAAGAGTGAAGTTTTGCCACGTCGGATGATTGTTTAAGTAATCAGGCTTCGTATTTTTATTAGCTTTGCATTGGATGATTGTTTAAGTAATTGGGTTTCATATTTTAATTGGCTTTGCATCTATAACATTAGGAGAGCCCGTTAAGCCCATTTCTCTGCTCATTCCTGTACTCTCTCTGCGAGGTACAAACCCTAATTTCGTGATTTCGATTGTGAAACCTTTCCTCTCCCTTTTCTCTCCGTTCTTACAAACAATCAATTCTTCCCACTCTGATTGCTCTTTAATCATGGAGTTAATGGATTCTCTTCGCTTTCTCCCTCACGAAAATCTATCAGCTCCAAACTTTATATATGGCTATGTTTTACGGTTCCATCATCGACCGGAATTCAACATATGGTTTTCTTTCCTATGGTTGATTACGGTTTTTTTTCATATTCCTGCTCATTCTCATTGATGAAAAGGTATGCAGTCGACACCTAATATTTTCAATATTCACCCCGTTTCGCTAATTTCTTAAGTTGTTATTGTGATCTCTCATGATTTGTTTAATTTAATTAATATTTTCTTCTTATTTTCTTCAAATCCATATAATGATATCCTCTCCACGCAAAAGCTCTGCTACGTCCATGTTATATAGGCTTTGATGAATTATGTGATTTTGGTTATCTTTTACTCATCAACTTTCTATTACATTATTCCAGGATAGTGTAGAAGCCAGACGGCAAGTTGATATCTTTATACCAAATACAAGAGCAGTATGTCTAGCTTCTACCTGATGGGTGTTCACTTCGGTAGACGGTCTAAACTTTATTCATTAATAAATTTACAAAAGTTACGATAAGAAGTCCTTTCTTGAATTGGTTTAATTTTTTTTTTTGAGTTTTATAACTGGCAGAACTGCAACGATGAATGTGTAAGAAGTCATATGCAAAATTTTTAACTATCAGAGCTTCCAGAGACCCTACATGGTTTATATCTTGGTAAAGAGAGTTGAACTAACATCCTGCTACTTTGTAATACAGGATTGGGTTCTTCTATCATGATGATAGTCACTGTGAGACATTATACTGAAGCGATCAAAAAGAATCCAAAGGACCCGAGAGTAAGGCCATTTCTAACCATCTTATACGTTTCAGTGTTGTGTACAAAGGTTTCAGTATATGATTTTTCTAATTAATTTGTTTGCTTCTTTGAAATTCATATAGGCATACAGAAACTCAGCTGCGTGTTATGCAAACCTGGGGAAATACCTATACGATTTAAGGATGCGGAGAAGTGCATCAAGATCGATCCAACATTCTCATAGGGGTACAGCAGAAAAATTACAGTCCAATTGTTCATGAAGGAATATGAAAATTCAATGGACACATACCAATAGGGTCGCAAACATGATCATAATATTGAGAATTTCTCTATGGTGTTAGAAGCTATATACTATACATGTAAAGGCATGGAAAAATTATTCACTCTGTTATCTTAGTAGCCTTACGTTCTGTAAAAAATGTATACAGTAGATCAACAAGAAAACTGTGGTTACCTTACTACCAAGGAATTAAAATAAAATGCTGGTTAAATTCTAACTTACTGTTATGTATTCCTTTTTCGGTTTAGCCAGTGAGTTTATCCTATTTATTTTTCTTCTTGCAGACAAGCGGAATGCAAGACCCGGCTATCAAAAACATTCTCACTGATCCTGTATTGAAAAAGTAAAGAAACAAACTTGACTTCTCTATATTTTTTCTCAATTCAAAAATCAATGTTTGGTTCAGATGTGCTGGAGCAATCCATATTGATGTTAATGATTTCTTATCAAAATCTAACACTTCTCTTTGAACAAGTACTGTCTGATCTGTGAGTGTGACGTACCAGGAATCTCTTATGGAGGACCAAAATCCAGATAATGATGAAGAGGCTGAATGAGGCTGTGAGATTGAAGAAAGAGTTAGAGCAGAAAGAGTATTCTGATCTCAGTATTAGTGATGGAACGTTAGAAAGGTTTTTTGCAATATTATATTGGTAAAGCGAGTTGAATTAACATCATGTTGTTTCTAATACCAGGTATTGGGCTCTTCAAGGAGAAGAAGTATCATGATGCTGTGAGACATTACCCTGAAGTGATCAAAAGGAATCCAAAGGCTTGAGATCAAGGCCATTTCTAATCATCTTATGTGCTTCAGTGTTGTGATGCATACAAAGGCTTCCGTATTTGAACTTTTATATTAATATGTTTTCTTTTTTAATATTTCATATAGGCATATACGACAACCGAGCTGCGTGTTACAAAAAACTGACAAGTTCTTCCAAGGGAGGCATATCGGGAACAAAAGAGATGTGAATATAGCAATCAAGACAATACTGGATGTTGATCTGATAGAAGTCAAGGGAGATCGAAGCAAGACTGTGTTGTTTAATGCGGAAGGGTAGCTAAAGGCCTTGGGCATCTTGATGAGAAGTATGACAAAGAAAAATGGGAGATATTGAGTAGTGTGGTTGGAACTTCTCTGTTATGCAGCGTTCATTGTGATTCTACACGAACGTGGAGCAACTTAGTACATGAGGTGAGCCATTAACTTCGTTTAGTTTTAAATGAGTCACGTGGAACAACTCACTTTGGATTAACAGATCAGTTCCAGAGCATCAAAGGAGACGTTAGAGTTCAACTCATAATACGCAAGTGAAAATAAAACATATTTCCTGATTCATTCCGCATCGTAGTTACGAGTGTTAGATCTAAGTTTTGACTTAAACACTATTTGAACTATGAATTCTGACAACATTATAATATTATCTAACATACAATAAGTGAAACATTGAGGTTCACGATGTTAACCACTGAAACAAATGATCCAATACAATCAAACCAAAACAAGGTTTAATATATAATTATCTATTTAAGTGGAGTCATTTGAAACTGCAGCAACACAAAGGAAAGGAAAATTATTTACCATATGTCATTTAAAAAAATAGTTCGTTCTGTTTTTCCATATGTCATTTTGCTTTCTCATTGTTGAAAAGACAAGATACTAATGATAAGTCTATTTTGTTCTCACGATAATGTACATATAAAATGAAGGATTTACCGATGATCAAATGTAAAATCATTGATGTTCATGAGAAAATACTCAGGGAATATTTTCTCAAGAAGCAAATGAACATTTCAGGTTTTCCGGCTTATCTGAAGTGACACCTTTGTATCTTTTACATATTTTTCTCTGTTGTTATAGTAACCATGGTTTGTGTAAAGATCAACTTTAGTATATAACATCTCCATTCAGTTGAATGATTTAGATGAATTTGGAGAATTTTTATAAATAAATTTAGATGATTCTAAATAATTTGACAGTTATTAAATCAAAGAGTTGAATAACTAAAGATACCTTCCTTTACCAAAAAGTGTAGTATCCCGTTTCAAAAGGTTGACAAAATGTTTAAATATGTCATGGCATACAAAATTAGATGCTACAAAAAAAATTTACTAAAATTATAATTATACACTCTTTAGATGTTAGACTCTTTAGTGAAAATTAAAATTTTGCTTTTTGGTGAAGGCAATCACAAAAATAATATTTAAATTTAACATTGTTGAAGTTGAAAAAAAGTATTCGAACTATAATAATTTTACGAATTAGAAAGAATGGTTCCATTGATAAAACAAAAGAAATGGTAGTCATTAATCATATAACGGACAAACAGAAATATAAAAGAAAAAATATATGAAACTTAAATTATCAATTGATTTGAGTTTAAGCCTATAATTTTAGCTTTTTGATGTAATAATATTTCAAATAGTATAATATATGTGTTATATTAATATTTAATTGTTGCATTCTAATACTGTAAACTTCATTTTATAATTTCTATTTTGTAAAATATCAATATATATGTATATGTATATTATATATATTCAAATGGAAATAAAATAATATAGACATAACTGAAATACAAAATTTACCGCAATAACCCGGGCGTAGCCCGGAAAAATCTCTAGTGTCTATAAAGAATAGAAAAGGACCGAAGATGGCTCATAAATAGCGTGCAAAGAGCTGGCAATGGCATGTACCTGACGCTGATAGCTAGCCTTTAATGCGCGCGCATTGACCATGTAACTAAGTATTTTAATTTTTTATCTGATTCATACTTGTGGCGAATCGGAAACTAGATTCCTTACCTGTTTTTGGAATGTAAAACTCGATAAAATATACTCCAACATAAGCGGGAATAACATGGCGAGGTACGTGATACGCGTGGTTAGTGGTCATAATAGGTTTCCTCGTTGATCGAGACGATCTTTTATGACTTCACGCGTCATATGATCATTATACGATCGTATCAGTTCAAATTTCACGAAAAGTCCGCATCGTCGTCGCGTATCCCAGATGCGTATCCCAGCTTGTGAACGCAAAGCTAATACGTCGGAGATGCATTAAACTTACAGCAAATAAGCCTATATACTATATTTTATTGGCTTTGTTGTTGTCATGTGGAACAGAAGTGTAAGAAGACAATAAAGACGTGTTTTGCCTTGTTTCCTTTTTAATTAAGGACTGCCTCCAAATGGCAAATGCCAAATGGGGCATTAATTGTTTATTTCACCTCCTTTCCCTTTGTCTAGTTTCAAACTTTATTTTCGTTTTTCATTTCAAATATTTTATTTCAGCATTACTTTCTGAATGTTGTTAGCACTATGTTGTGCAGCTAAACCCACATAAGAAATTGTGTAACATGAATTAGAAAGACGTCTGAAGATGTAAGTATATGAGATGGTTTGGTGTGTCATATTGTTTCTGGTGGAGACTGAATAAACGAATAATATATGAAGAATATCGTATAGTTCAAGTAAAGAAGATTTGAAGATATCCAAGATATGAAAATTCAATATTTTGGAGTAAAATGTAAGTATTAAAAAGGAACGAATATAAAATTTAGGGTTAGCCGTCAAGCATGAATTGTGTAGAAGATGTAGTGGTCTCGGTGCAAGAACGTGTGACGACCTGTCCCGTGGATTCACCCGTTCCATATACCTCAGGTTCACAGCGCTGCAGCGTATCGATCCCAATCCCTCCATTATGAGTTCTTACTAATTCCATAATTAGGTTGTCAATTGGTAACAATTTATCTTATGGGAAGGTTGTTAAAGGGTGAGGTCGAACCTAATTATGGAGTTAGTGAGAATTCATAATGGAGGGGTTGAGATTGATGCGCTGCAGTGCTGTGAGCCTGAGATCTACGGGACGGATGGGTCCACAGGACAGGTCGTCACATAAAAATCGATTTTTATGTGACGATCCATTTCTGGCTCACAGCCCTGCAGGGCACCGATCCTAACCCCTCACCGTGGAAGGAAACGCCTCCACATCCACCGGTAGGTTATTGGTGCAGTTCAATTGGTGACTGCTTATCATGTGGGATGGTTGTTAAAGGGTGAAGTCCTGGGTTCGAGGTGCACCAACAATCTAAGGAGTTAATGAGAACTCATAATGGAAGGGTTGAGATCGATGCGCTGCAGCGCTGTGAGCCTGGGTTGACGGGACGGGTAGGTCCACGGAACAGGTCGTCACAACAAAGCTGCTCGACTACAGTCAAATAACTTAGGTTAAACCTAGAGTTCTAATCCTAAACTTAGTTCTAATTCTTGGATCTGTGTCAAAGATGTATGCATCTCATCAATATATAAATATAAATTGAAGTCGAATCAAGAAGCGTGTTAGTGCCGAGTAATTTTAGGTAGTTTTTTTTCTGTAAGATTGTCTGAAGAATTTCTATAGGTATGGCATCTTTATATATAAAAACAGGTTTGCTCTCTCCAGGTGATGCCACGTCACAAATTTGTACATCTTGGGAGCGACAAGTGTCCCTTTTATTAAAACTCTGCGTTTCATTTAAGTTCAGACAAAACATTTTGGACTTTCTGGAGATCTTTGTAGTTACAGCCCAAAACGGATCAGGCCTTTTGGCTTTACCTCTTCACGCCGCTAGGGTTCTTCGTGATCTCTGAAGCTTTCTCACTCACCTTCAGTGGTGTTTCGATGGATTTAGCTGACTGAAATCGAGATGAAGAATCTCTTTGTTTATCTCCACTCACGTCGTTTAATCTTATATTCTACTCAACTGAAACCGTCCCTTATGAAGAACAAGCAGTATGTTTCTCGACAAATCCGACTCTGCATTGTCGATCGATGTTCCATCCCCTCGCTCCGATGACGCCAATGCGTAACTGCCGTTCGTTGCATTCAAAAATACTCATTTACGCTATCTTTAACATCACCGACCCACGTCTCCCACCATCCCTCATTCAATGGTCCCATTCCTTCCGCAAAGACGACGAATCCAGACCTATGAATAAGGATTCTTAGTCTATCAAATTCATCAGCTTCTCATTACCTGATTGTTTAGATTCTGGGAAGTCCAAAACCTTAAGAAAGGCGGTGAACTCATAGCCTAAGTATCTCATGGGTGTCGTCGACATGCTCCTCAGGTAATTCCGGTGTCGTATCTTTTTTTTTGAGAAAATGTCATATAACTCTTTCTTCGTGCTTTCACTACTTTTTTTTAACTCAACACGAAAGCTAAATCTTTTGTTTTTGACCTATCACAGTAGACAATGGTTCAAAGTTCTGTTAACGCACACTTGGGAAACACCTTCGAACAGGAAGGCTCAATGTACTCTGTTATTGGGTTCGATGTTACACGTCGCAACCGAAACTTCAAGCTGTCGGATTCCAAGCTCTCCATACGGTTCAATTATGAGACCTGAGACCGCCTTTGCTGAGACTACCGACTCGGTTAATCTGATACCTTTGGAGTTGTTTATGCAATGAGGGGAATCTGCTTGCTTTGGCTAACACCAATACTTATCTTCCTGGTTGGTCTATAAGATTCTGCTTCTAAAATAGAGAATTCAAATTCCCTGCTGATGTTGCGATTGTTTTTATATTTTGTTCAGACATTATTGGTCAGTTGACTGGGATCAAATCACATTCAGCGAAGAAGCCCACGGCAAAGGCCGTGTTATGACAACCATTAAAATTTAAAGGTTAGCCTCATTCTCATATCCAAAAGCTTCTTTATTGGTGTCTGTTCTCACATTTAAAGAATATAACTTTTAACATAAGTCCAAACATTATACATGTACAGGGATGTACCGGGTTGGCTTCGTGTGTTCAATGCGATGGCTGCTGCATTTGTTGGAAATTACAGAGCTACGGCCTAGACCCAAAGGTTATTGTGTCAACCCAAAAATTGTTGGAGGTAGTTATACTTATGTTGTTTGATAACTGGTTTTTCAGAGAATTGCTTATGTGTTTTTATTTATTTAATTACATATCAAACAATCTCTACAACTCTCTGTAACTGATCTACAATTCATATGCATGTTGGTTATTCCTGAACGCAACTTCTGGCACCTATTTTTACTTTGACAAGGTGGCAGCAACTGGCAACAGTTGTTTTCAGAGGTATGTATACTTCCATAATCTATTCTGCAGTTTATATGCTACACCAGATTATTAAACACCAGATCATAACCTGAACTCAACACCACAGTGCATTAGGTTAGAGTCCAATGCCCGAACAAACTCAATAACTGCTCCGTCTGTTTTTTTTTTAAAATTTCTGGGACAGTCATTACTTCCCATTTCTTCAGCCCTATGCTTGATTTCTTTCTCTCACCTTTGCAGGTCAAGCTTGGAGAATTAGAAGTTGGACTTTCCGAAATCAATGCTAATAGTGACAGTTGCGTTCATGTCTCTGTTGTGTGTCTTAAATTGTTGGTATGTATCTTATGCATTCATGTCTCTGTTGTGTGTCATTTTAGGCTGGTGATTTTTTGCTTCAGACAGAAGTCTTACCGCTCAACAGAGTGAGATAGAATCACAACAAGTGGGTGAAGACGCAACAGAGTGAGGTTTTTTGCTGCAGGAAGTACGGAATCTGCGACTGTTTTACTTCTTCAAGTTATTTTGTCCGCAAATAGTTTTACAAACTGCCCTTTTTTAACAGGAGCAGTCTGTTGATCCAACAAAGCAATTAAAGCTATGCCTCATTGGGCTGGTGCCACGCGAAAGTCTATGGTGTTAGAGAGGATCCTATTTCGTGCAGCTAAGAGCAATATCTTTATACGAAGTTGACAATGCATCATTGAGGAGTTTGTTATTGATCCCAACTCTGTGGAGAAGGCTAGCTTCTTATTTTCCACTCTTAGCTTCTCCTATACGTTAAAAGTACTGCATTTTTCTATTGCAGGAGTTTGCATGCTTTCTTAACGTATATTTTCCCCCATAGGCTCATGCAATTAAGATTCAAAATTCCATATGTAGTTTCTAAGTTCTCATATGCATATAATATTTGATATTTTTTCTGTCTCTGTTGTTTTATTTCTGTTTATTGATCTACTTAGCCAGTAATTATTTGACATGGAATGTTGACTTTTGCTGAAAAATATATTTATTCTATTTTTCTAATAGAGATTGATTTATGATTTATTGCTAAATGCGAAGAAAAATGTATTTTATTTTGGGAAAAGAGCATAAAGTTTTTAAAAACAAGATATCCAAAGCTTTTGGGGGCCAACGACTATCATTTCAGTGATCTTGGCAGATGACCTCAGATGATGATTGAAGTATATATAATCTCTTGATATGTGAGTGATGAATTCTATGTATTTTTTTAGAACTATTAGTTTTGCACGAGTTACATATGATAAGACTGATAACCATATGAAGCTGTAATCCGCTCTTTTGAACAATAACAAACGACAAACGTATCATTTATGGATATCCTATCTCAACCAAATGCAATCCTCTACAGCCCAAACTATTCATATAAATGTTAATCATAAGACTCACAAATCCATTCTTCCGAGCCCAAAATATAAAGCAAACAAGCATTTAACAAATTGATTTGTTTTTTACTTTTTTAACACTGGGATTTTACTTTCATTAGCTTTGCATTATTACCTTTTTCTCATTCTATATAACATTCTACTTTTAATGAAAAATGTAACTTCACCACTTCAATTCCAATAGCATGTTGAAAGACTATGATTTTAAAATAAAAAGTAAATAATATTATAACATATACAAAAAATTACCCACAACCCAATCTTTTCGAACTCAAATATTAATTACGAACCACAAATAACACACCAAATATGGAGTTAAATTTTTGTAAAAGAAAACAAAATACTGACCATTTGAAGCCCTCACAGCATATTAATAATACAACTCTTTAATATAAAAACAAATATTATAAAAGCAAAAATATATTTTATCATATATAATTCCTCTTCACCTAATACTTTCTAAAAAATATTATACAGATCTCTTGCAAATGTAAACCTAAAACACAAACCATAAAATCATAATATTTAGATCACAAATAAAGTATATCCCGCCTGTAGGGCGGACCGACCCTAGTATTGTCGTATTTGATAGAATCGTGTGTTTGCTCATAAATGTATGTTCCTCATGAGCGATACAAGATCGGGTGATATGTCGATTTATGGGCCATTAAAAAGAAGAAATTAGCCTTTATGGTATCATGAGGGGCCTATTTAAGGAAATACGGCCCATTAATTAACACACGTTTAGGTTTCTGAAGGCACTGTATAATTTGTATTTATCATGAATATGATGGGAATGCGCCTTTTCAATAGGGATTAGGTTATTTACAGATGTGAGTGAGCAATGAAAAGAAATTTGTACCAAATTCATACCCTTTTTTTTTTGCTTGAAAAAGTGTAAAATTAGGTAAGTAATATAAACCTGGTTTGATCAAAAAAAAAAGGTAAGTAATATAAACCTGGTTTGATCAAAAAAAAAAGGTAAGTAATATAAACCAAATAAGAATTTTAATAGATACCTGAAAATTGATACTATCTTTTTGAGCACCTTAGCTGATTGAACAAAAACACTTTCGTTGATGTTTCAAAAGTTCAGAACGTAGCTACTGTTTTGAATTTTAGTATTTTTCTTACAAAAAGTGGTTATCAATAGCTTTAGCTGCCAAAAAAAACTCACTTGCTCACGAAAATCTTTTTGTGGTCTATGAATATGATAATGAACAAAAGTAATATGTTAACAAAACCTATATGAAGAAAACTAACCAATTAATATTTCAATATGTGTTACACTGAAGACTATTAACTGTAAGTTTTATTAACACTACGAAACAAAAACATAACAAAAGCCAAAGATATGATCTTGGGAATAAGATTCACTTTTGAAGAATATCTCGTCTTCTTTTTTTGTGTGAAAAGACTTGGAGTCAATTGTTTGCAAGGAATCCTTTTGGTATGGTTGTAAAGATAACTAAAGAAGCCGAGAAAGAAGATAACGGAAAGAGAGGTTGTGATAGAAAGAAGAAGAAAGCAATGCTTATCACATCAAGAAAAAACAAAAACAAAGCGCTGGGTAAAGATGCAAAATCATATCTAATCTAATCTAGCTCATGCCAAACAAAAATTATACAACATATTATATATGTTTCCCATCGTCTTTAAATATTTGGAGCAACTTTAGTTCGATAAACACAAACAAATTGGAAAGTTGCTACAAATATTAAAGATGATGGAATTATTTATGTATAAGTAAATTTATTTTATGTATAAGTATTAGGGTATATGCTCGTCAACAATCTTTTTTTTTTGATAAAGTGCTCGTAAACAATCTTTGTTCCCCGCTTTTGCTATTGCCAAAGAATAATTAAGAGTCCTTCAGTTCTTGTTTGTATCCAAGTTCTTTTTTTCTCAGAAAATTCTAAACCCACATTGTATATAGATTTGACACAGTTTGTACGTAAGATGCTATAAAATAACGTACTGGAAGATTTACGCATTATAAGTTTGTCACCATGCAAATGAAAATGTCTCTGCCGACCAATCTTTGACCACATGAAAGCTATGGCAAACATGAAGACAAATTCTCTCTTTAATAGATTCAACTTTACAGCCATTCTTTGCATTAATTATGATCGCGAAGTCATTAAAAAGCCGGTGACCGCCGGACAGTGGCGGAATTTTTTCAATCGGGTCAATTTTATACTCCCTCCATTCCTAAATTCATGTTTTAGAAAAAAAATTGTTTCAAAAAGATATATTTTTCATATTTTTAATGTATAAATTAAATGTAAAATTGTTTTTGACAACAAATTAAATGTAAACTGAACTTCAAAAAACATAATTTCATTTATTAAAATTCTATTGGTGAAAACTTGTGGAAAATAGTTGACTACGGAAAATAATGTATTGGTAACTAAAATTTGATATATTTTCTTAATAAGTGTGAAAATTCTAAATTATGGATATTTTATGAACAGAGGGAGTACTTAAAATATTAAAATAAAATAATAGAATAATTTTTTGGATTACTATTACATGTAATTTTAAAAAATATATAAAATAATATTTTTGGATTATTGTTACATATAATTTAATTTATTTATTATTGCTGAAAATGTTAAAACTGGTTAGGAGTTAAATATTATAATTAGAGCTAATAATTTAGTTTAAATTAGTTTATATTAAAATATCATCTCATGACATTTATATAAGTTATTATTTTATTAAATATTTACTAGTATTAAAATCTGAATCAAAGGATAGTTGTTTTAATATGTTTGTAAACATCAGACCTATGAATAATTTGTCTAAAAAAGACAAATATATACCGTTAATTTTATTTTTAAGCTGTTAACCATTTATTTTAGTATGCTCTGCAATTAAAACAAGGGAAATGAATACAAATACATGATATTTTACTTTATTTAGAAACCTATTTTGTATAGCTAAAATTGATTATATGGATTTATTTAAAATTATGATGATAATACAGTTTTTTTAGTTGGAGTAATGTGGTTTTCACAAAATATAGGGGTCAGTTAAAAAATCATATGGGTCAATGCTTGAAATTTGGACAGAACACTATAGATAATTAAAATCAAGTTGGGTCAGATGACCCCCTCGCTTCAACGTGCCTCCGCCCCTGCCGCCAGACCGGCTTTACATGTTCATGCTCAAATTTACACCAAAATAATGTTAACGCTCAAATCTTCCACTTCCTTGATTGTATCTCAATGTAAATATATACATTTATATATATATATATATTAATGTGTTTGTGAATACATAAGTGCATTTATATGTGTGTATGTGTGAGGGTTCTGTATATGTAAACATGAACATCTATATGTATATTATCCTTAAGTGTCATTTTCAAAGGAGCCTTAGCTTAGTTTCACATCCGATGTATAACAAAGGTCACGCTGATTTTATATTTATGTTGTATCGAATGATATTGATCGATGCGACGCCATCATATTTCTTTTTGATTAATAAAGCTAAGAACCCAGTATGTTTCTTTATGGTTAAATGTTTAGCTGAAATGACAAAGTACTTAATATGATTAAAAATACAAACAATATTAATACATGTACGAGAATAATGTACTATCGATCTAATATATCAAAGGAAATCGATACTAACAAGTTGTCAAAGCGTTTGTCGGAATTAGAAGTATCAATCTATTTTATGAGAAGGGATGGTGGCTACTTGCCCAATGCTCAAAACCTGGGCCTACCAAATTCTTGTTGGATGGAAAATATGTGCATTAATATTATGATTATCAGATCACTGTAACCTTTCCACGGCATCTACTACATCTAACCTTTTTGTGGTCATTGTCTTTGCGCAACAAAACCAAACGACGGTACATACATCAACTTGTGAAAGTGTGGAAGAGGAGCGACGACTTCTTGAAAAAGTAGCAACCCTAAAAAGACGAGTGACACAAGTCATAAAACATAATCTACCTTCATTTTCATCACTCAGCTTCGCTTCTATTTCTAATTAACGTGTCATTGGTGTTACCGACACGAACAAGACGTTTATTATATGGAAATTGCCTTTCACTTGTCAGCATGCATCTACTCTATAATATATACGACCAAAAGCTCGTAGATGACTTACTCTAGCTAGAATCTAGATTCTTTGAGTGTTCCCAACCGAAAAATGACTACCGCAACATGTTACATGTGCATACCATATCAAGTCACCCTTTTAGCTTGTCCCCATAAAGCAATCTTCTCACCTTATTTTTCTTGGTACAAAATCTTCCCAAATCTTCATTATTTCTTTTCATGAACAGAATCAAACAATTCAAACCCATTTATCTGGATTGCCGAATCATCCTTTAATCTTCTATTCAATGGGAATGTTAAATGTGTCCCACCATCTTAATTATTTATTTTGATGAAAAGACATAATATCTTGCATATAATCTAAAGACATTGTAATGTAAATAATACATAAACATCACAATAAGATATCTGCATTCAATTCATCTTCTTTCTTATTCGAAACTCATGTCGTAGTAAGATTTGATCGGTGCTTGCATCTTCGACTCTAGGCTCTACTCATCACATTTTGGATTATGAATAACAAGGGGTAATTTTGCAGGGCCGAAGTACACTGTTCCATCGTCATTGAAAAGAATCTTTATATCATATATACTATACGAGTGATCATGTTAAATATTTTATGGGCCCATGCTAGAATTGACAAGACCACTACGGTGATTCAAGGAAATTTAAAGATAAAAGTGGCGTTGCTTTTGAATTATCTATACATGTGATTTTAGTTAAAGTGCACATATCGTTTATTTATATTGATTCGAATGCTAACCATTTGAAAAATCAAAGTCTTTAATGATCTTTCTGGTATATAACACATGGCTCATGGTAGAGAGAGAGAGGCATTGCATTTTCTTTTAGGGTTACTTTCCGTAGTAGTACATTAGCTACATGCCAATTTTTTTACTATGAAAAATATTACTGAATTTATCGAATAATTGCTTAAATAATTCATTGCTGCGAAATTATGTTTATTAGGAACTTAGATGTTCAAAATAGTTATGTGTTTTTGTCAAACACATGTTGTGATAATAAACATTACTATAAGATGACTATAATTAGAAAACCAAGGAAATAAGCAGTGATGTTTTCTCTCTTATGTTTGCATAATTATGGAAGGGTATATATATTTCATTTAATATTCCATGAATATATTTTTGTCACTGTCCGATAAAGTTATTCCAAGAGAATCTTGGCACCAAATCTTCCACTGCTGAAGACATGCGCCAACGCCCAAACAGCAAGGCACATCATAGTGTAACCCGCCACCACAACCAATTTTATTCTCACGGTTATTTCAATAAAAAGAAGAAAAACATCCAAATCATTACAATAAAGGTGTAACGTTTAATAGGTCGCTTATATACATTTTTTTCTTTTAAAAGCCTTTCAATTATGAATTTTAACTTTTTCATGGAATCGAACTTAGCCGAAGAAGTCCCGTTCTTTTATCTCTTGCTTTTTTTTTTTTTTGATCAAATACTCATAGATTAACTTAAAAGAAAGAGGTTCAGTCTACAACTCTTGCTTTTAGATTAGTTTTGTCGACTTATTGTGTTTAAATTACCTACACAAATAGGTTAATTTAGACCAATTCTTACCACTTTCAATAAATAGTTCGATCCTGTATGATCCAATAATTTTGTATCTAGAGTTTAAAATTTAATAGTATAGGTATATCATTTGTGCAACCCGTATTTCAGTAAACAATATATTTCATAGGGCCAAGACCATAATGTAGTTGATTATTTGCACATTTGTTAACATAGATACAATTATACAAAACTATTAATATTTGGTCAATTTTATTCTTTCATTTAACACATAAATTCAAAGATTTTAGGAATTTTAAAAATACCGCAATAAATCATTTACTAAGATCAACTAATACTAAGGAGAACAGAGAAATTAACCTAATGAAAATACTAACTTAATTTTTGAATACTTTTGTTTTTTAAACCACTGCCAGTTAGTTAGTACATATATTTATTCAAAAATTATTTACCTCCTTATTGGATTCGTCGTGTGTACGTATTCGAGTAGACTGTATTCATATGCGTGATCAACCACCCACCAAACCATACTATCCATCAACTTTGATACACAAAATGTCTCCGGATCAAGCAAATATCCCCAAATTAACCAAATATTCGTCGAAATCTTTTCAATATCCATAAAAGTAGTTTATCTCTCTTTAATGTCGTATATTAGACAGAAGGTATAAACATATGGAGGATTATCCACTATGCTCTAAATTGAAAGAAAAAAAAATCAGTGCCCACTTAAACTTGTAACACTTTCTCATCAACAAAGACTACATATGCAGGTTACAACACACAGCTACACAAGACACATACCATGTTTAAAAAGAAGCCTTAAATTACAATATTACCCTACTATCTCTCTCTACGTGAATATAGATATATAACACACACCGCCGAGACCCACCTTAGAAATTAAAAAACAGAGCATCATATAAAAAAGTATAATGGGATCACTACTAGTCCATGTGAAAGAAGCCACAGTCATTACTCCTTCCGACCAAACACCATCTACTGTTCTGTCTCTCTCTGCCTTAGATTCTCAGCTTTTCCTCCGCTTCACCATCGAGTACCTCCTCGTTTACCCACCCGTTTCCGACCCGGTTTCTCTCTCGGATCGTCTCAAATCAGCACTCTCTCGCGCTCTGGTTCCTTACTTCCCTTTCTCCGGCCGCGTCCGTGACACCGGCGGCGGAAGCCTCGAGGTTAACTGCCGTGGCCAAGGTGCTCTCTTTCTCGAAGCCGTCTCTGACCACCTCACGTGCCTCGACTTTCAGAAACCTCCCCGGCACGTGACTAGCTGGAGAAAGCTTCTCTCCCTCAACGTCATCGACGTCCTCGCCGGTGCTCCACCTCTCGTCGTCCAGCTCACTTGGCTCAGAGACGGCGCTGCCGCGCTAGCCGTCGGTGTCAACCACTGCGTCTCCGACGGGATCGGAAGCGCTGAGTTTCTCACCTTCTTCGCCGAGCTATCCCGAGATTCGCTGAGTCAGACCGAGTCAAAGCGGAAACACTTATGGGATCGCCACTTGCTTAACCCGTCTCCGGTTCGTGACACGTTAAACCACCCCGAGTTCAACCGGGTTCCCGACCTATGCGGGTTCGTAAACCGGTTCAACGCCGAAAGACTCGTTCCGACGTCGGTAGTGTTCGAAAGACAGAGACTTGTACAGCTCAAGAAACTCGGCGAGTCCAGTTCTAAACACACATCGTTCGAGGTGCTCTCCGCGCACGTGTGGCGGAGCTGGGCGAGATCGCTGAACCTCCCCTCGAGCCAAATCACCAAGCTTTTGTTCAGCATCAACGTCCGTGACCGAGTCAAACCGAGTCTACCCAGTGGGTTCTACGGGAACGCCTTCGTCGTCGGGTGCGCGCAGACCACCGTGAAAGATTTGACGGAGAAAGGGTTGAGCCACGCGGCGATGCTCGTGAAGCAAGCGAAGGAGCGAGTCGGCGACGAACACGTCAGATCGGTGGTGGAAGCCGTGAGCAAGGCGAGAGCGTGTCCTGACTCGGTCGGAGTCTTGATAGTGTCGCAGTGGTCACGTCTCGGTTTAGAGCGGCTTGATTTCGGGTTTGGTAAACCGGTTCACGTGGGATCGGTTTGCTGCGACCGTTACTGTTTGTTACTTCCGGTTCCTGAACAGAGCGACGCCGTTAAAGTAATGGTCGCTGTTCCGTCAAGCGCCGTTGACTCCTACGAGAATCTTTTGACGTGTCCTAACGCTTAGAGAAAAGATAAATTCCAATTTTTACTTAAAAAAAAATAGTAAATGAGATACTCTCCATCCGTTGACTTGTATAATATTGAGTTTTGACTTGTATAATACATTGACTATTCAACAAATGAACTGGTAATAAACCAGAATAGATACTTACCAAAACTAATCTCAACGGTATAAGAACATCTTTATTAAGGGTGGCACGGATCCGGATATCCGGAAAATTTGGGGTATCCGGATCCGGATTCGATTCATAAAATAATTAATAAGTATTTGTAAGTAATAAGTAACCGAACAAGGTAAGTAACTTGCAAGTAACATATTTTAGAACAAGTATTTGAAATATCAAGTACTTGTTTCCGACAAGGCAAGTACAAATCCAAAATTCATTACTCGCTCAAGGCAATGCAAGTATCAAGTATGCAAAATGCAAATATTCGCCTTACGTCCACCTACAAGAAACCCTGTAACGTCGGCTGAATAAATTCAAATACCAAAATTCACAGTGCAGTTAAAACTTTCTTGCATCCTATCCCAATTATTTTTTTTAACCTTATGGAGTATCAAAAAGGAAAAAGGTTCTTTTTGCAATCCGTGATTTAGTGTTGGTGTTGTTGCATTGGTCCCAAGAAGCGCGATTGATGCAGTAGTATATGTCGGCAAGCAATAAGCATTATTGGCTATTATTATGTTAAAACATTTGCTATACCATTCACCAAACTTGTAGAGTTGTAGTATAATGTAATTTATTACTATATAACTGTATTTAATACTATTTACCAATGACGAATCATAGGTCAAAAGGGACCGGATAAATGATCATTGTGAAGTTACCGATCGGTTACGATGCTCGATGAAATTTACCGGTGTGAAGACTCAGTTGGATAAATAACTGTACTTCCATTTGACACTATAATAACAAACGGTTTGTTTTCTAAATTTGTTGATTTTAATTACAGTTAGTCTGGTTCTATGTAGTTCTGGCTATTTAAAACAAAAATTAATAATTTATCCATAAACTACTTAATTGCAGAATCTTGATTCTTCAAAATTTTATACATAATTTAGCTTTTATGCTTAGCTTTAATCCAGAATCCTGATTATCATTAACCTTTTAAAACATTTGAAAATCAGTCTTGTCAAAGAATAAACGTATAATCTAGTAAAAGTGCAAAAGTTTAAGATAGAATTCATTAAACTAACTATATTTAGTACATCAAACATATTTTCAACAAATGAATCTCCTCCCGAAATATTAATCATATCCAAACTCGTATTTTACATATTTTATGTGAGTAGAATATGTTTACGTTTGACTGTTTGAGTTTTGACATTTCACATTGTTCTAGATTCTCAAAATATTAAATCGTAATGACCAATAGGCCTGGGTATCACCATCGGAACCGCCCACTAATGATTAAAAACAGTTTGACTGAAATGTGATTAGTTGGAAATGTTTTACTTTCATTAATTAATTTAAACTGTCCGGATAACATTTTATTTTATAATATATTATTTTAATATTATTAATAAATGTTTTAAATATATGATTTACATTTTAGTGTATATATTATGTAACTTTATAATCTTTTTAGTTGGATTTCTGATTCTTTATTATTCATATATAGTCGATACTAATATATTTTCGAATTTGATGCAATAAATTCATAATATGAAATAATCAAATAGTGAATTTACTTCAGTTTGTTTTTTTTTTTAAATTAAGTTTTCATACAATACATTTTAAAATTTGTTTAGTTATACTATAGAAAGAACAATTTTATAAGATTCTTAGAATATTATTTATCAAGTAATTCTTAGAAATTTGAAAATATATCAAAATAATTAATAAGTATTTGTAAGTAATAAGTAACCGAACAAGGTAAGTAACTTGCAAGTAACATATTTTAGAACAAGTATTTGAAATATCAAGTACTTGTTTCCGACAAGGCAAGTACAAATCCAAAAATTCATTACTCGTTCAAGGCAATGCAAGTATCAAGTATACGCAAAAATGCAAATATTCGCCTTACGTCCACCCCTACAAGAAACCCTGTAACGTCGGCTGAATAAATTCAAATACCAAAATTCACAGTGCAGTTAAAACTTTCTTGCATCCTATCCCAATTATTTTTTTTAACCTTATGGAGTATCAAAAAGGAAAAAGGTTCTTTTTGCAATCCGTGATTTAGTGTTGGTGTTGTTGCATTGGTCCCAAGAAGCGCGATTGATGCAGTAGTATATGTCGGCAAGCAATAAGCATTATTGGCTATTATTATGTTAAAACATTTGCTATACCATTCACCAAACTTGTAGAGTTGTAGTATAATGTAATTTATTACTATATAACTGTATTTAATACTATTTACCAATGACGAATCATAGGTCAAAAGGGACCGGATAAATGATCATTGTGAAGTTACCGATCGGTTACGATGCTCGATGAAATTTACCGGTGTGAAGACTCAGTTGGATAAATAACTGTACTTCCATTTGACACTATAATAACAAACGGTTTGTTTTCTAAATTTGTTGATTTTAATTACAGTTAGTCTGGTTCTATGTAGTTCTGGCTATTTAAAACAAAAATTAATAATTTATCCATAAACTACTTAATTGCAGAATCTTGATTCTTCAAAATTTTATACATAATTTAGCTTTTATGCTTAGCTTTAATCCAGAATCCTGATTATCATTAACCTTTTAAAACATTTGAAAATCAGTCTTGTCAAAGAATAAACGTATAATCTAGTAAAAGTGCAAAAGTTTAAGATAGAATTCATTAAACTAACTATATTTAGTACATCAAACATATTTTCAACAAATGAATCTCCTCCCGAAATATTAATCATATCCAAACTCGTATTTTACATATTTTATGTGAGTAGAATATGTTTACGTTTGACTGTTTGAGTTTTGACATTTCACATTGTTCTAGATTCTCAAAATATTAAATCGTAATGACCAATAGGCCTGGGTATCACCATCGGAACCGCCCACTAATGATTAAAAACAGTTTGACTGAAATGTGATTAGTTGGAAATGTTTTACTTTCATTAATTAATTTAAACTGTCCGGATAACATTTTATTTTATAATATATTATTTTAATATTATTAATAAATGTTTTAAATATATGATTTACATTTTAGTGTATATATTATGTAACTTTATAATCTTTTTAGTTGGATTTCTGATTCTTTATTATTCATATATAGTCGATACTAATATATTTTCGAATTTGATGCAATAAATTCATAATATGAAATAATCAAATAGTGAATTTACTTCAGTTTGTTTTTTTTTTTAAATTAAGTTTTCATACAATACATTTTTAAAATTTGTTTAGTTATACTATAGAAAGAACAATTTTATAAGATAATTTATATTTTCATGTTGTATTTTAAAATATACTTTAGCGTATATTTTTGTAAACAAAAGGTTAATTATATACTATTATATTTTATATATAATCTATTAAGATAATATATTTTTGTGATTAAAAAATAATAATATATTGTTATATATATAAAAGTTTAACATATGTCAACAATTGTTTTGTTTGTATAAAAATATAACAATTTACGAATCTTAATCTTTTTAAACGTTGAATGATATTTAAACCTTTTAAATGGTGAATGATATTTGTTTATTTACCTAAATGAAAGTAATATTTTTAAATATGTTAATTTGCCAAATCGATCTAATTTCCATATTTAATACTTTTATTATTTTTATTTTAATATCCTAGATATAATATAATTATAATTTTTTTTAAAATAGCATATAGTTTATTTTGTTTTGTTTTATAATAAAAAATTATATAAGATAAATTAATAATATTATTAATTACGAAATTAATCACTGTTTTAAAAAAATTAGTAAAAATTTTGTTAGATTTTTCTCAGCAGATTTTGTAATATCTAAAATTAATTTTAAATTACAGTTATTTTTTATTTATTATTAATATCTTTATAAATATTTAAATTTTGTAGAAATATTATATTTTTATAAATTAATGTAAATAATAAAATATATGTAATTGATTATACGGACCTAATGTGACTTTTTATAGTAGATAAAAATAGTACTTCTCTTTTAATAGTATTGATTTCAAGAAAGCTAAGTTTTGAATTGCATATCATGTTTTGTAATTATTAGTTTATTACGTCTTACATGGTTGTTTAAATATGTTATACAATGAGATATTATATATGACTTATTTAATCACATGGGTGAAAATAGCTAGAGAATCCAAAATTTTCTTTTTGCAATATGTCAATAAAAAATTATGTAGAAAACCAAAAAGTAGTGTCAAACCAAGAACTTATCAATATCCATTAATTATTTTAATTAGAAAATAGTATAGATAAAATATTAAAATATTTTATTAACGAAACATATATTTTAGAGTAATTAACATGATGCATCATAAATGCTAGGGACTGGTAACGCAATAACATCTGTACTTTCGGCAACGACCTCCTTCGTAATGCTCTTTGATGCAGGCGGGAATGCATTTTTTTGTTTCTAACACGCACCAACCTTGGAAAGTCCTGCTTGGTACCTCATTAGTTCTTGCTTCCACCAGATCCATCTCTAGAAAATAAAAACACATTTAAGTTCGAAAAATAAAATAAAAACACATTTAAGTTCAAAAAATAAAATAAAAACACATTTGGTTATGTCTGTGTACGTTCTTATACTTCAAATGTAGAATAAGGTAAAACATGACATATGATATATGTTCAGACACACTCGCACATAAGAAGTGTAAACAGGCATATAGTATTTTAAATATTAGAGGCTAGACGTATACTATCTATATTATTAAAATATATAGTACCAATAAAAATTACCCCTTAGGCTTACAACTTATTTACAACTATATACCACTGAAGTAATTAAATAAACTTATTTTTAGTAATCTTTGTCTTTTCCAAAAGTAATGAAGTAATAATTACTCCTAATTTTATGTTTTCTATGTCTTTTTCAAAATTAATAAAACATTTCTTAAACTGATCATAATAAATTTAATATAAATATATTAACTTACCAATTGTGTGGGTCATTTTCTATGAATGGTGGTGATACAATTGACGATTTACAAGATAAAACAAAATTATCAATATAAACTATGTAATTATTATGTTTATAAATGTCATATTAAATAATTATTTAACACATGTAAAATTTTAAAATATATTTTATAACTTAGACAAACTAAATATTTATTTATAAAAATAAAAACAAGTATCCGCACGGACATGGTTAAATGTACATAAACTTAAACCCATTTATAATTTCTCATCAGTTACATCAAATTTATATTTTCATTTTATTTTCTTGCAAATTTTAATTTTTATATGTTCCAAATTTGATAGAAGTTTAACAATCATTTTATTTTCTTAGAAATGTTATAGCTAATATATCATTAATAATAGCATGCTAATTCATAATTTTCTGTTTTCGTACTTTTCATTAAAAAAATTGTTCGCTATATATCTTAGACATAGATCTAATTATATACATGTTAGGTTTTTTATATGATACCCAATATCGGTGATATATTTTACGCTAACACGCAAACATATAAAATTAAGTACAAATATAGCATTTACATTTTCAAATACGAATATATTTGCAAAATATAATATTAGGTATAACACAAATTTAAATATAAAATTAAATATCTGCACGAAGTGCGGGTCAAGTTCTAGTATGTTATTATACGATGGATGTATATAGACTATACACACAAAATGTACATATTTTCTATATGTATGTGTGAAAATTTTGAACTACTATGATGTAAATAATGAACCTGTGGCAAAGAGAAGCATGAAAGAAATAACGAGAAGGGGTAAGACGAAACACAAAGAGTATTTCATTTTTTGAGAGAGTAAAAAAGAATATGATATGTTCTAGAGAAGAGAAAGACAGAGAGATAAGGGTTATGATGGAAGCTAATGTGGAAGAACAGAGACTTTATATATAAACAATGACTCACTAGATCTTGATCCACATTTTAAAAGCGCAAGATTTGTTTCTATAAAAATTAAATTTACAAATCAAATATTTGTTAATTATAATATTATGTGTTTAATATATTAGAATTAATATTTTAAATGGGTTGATTTTTTATGTTTGACAAATTGTTATTGGTGTGGATACATAATTTACAAAGCTTTATTATCTAATATGGTTCTACTTTTTAGGTTTTTTAAGTTTTTAAATTATTACTAGATTTCAAATATTATTTTAAAGGTATAAAATTATCATCATATAATTTTTAAAAATCAACAGTTTATTTTTTAATTCTATTATATTAAATTATTTAAAGTGCGGGATTTGTTTCTTTTATAAAGTTTTTTCAAATTTTGATAATTATAAGATTATGTAATTTTGATTAAAAATTAAAATAACAAAAAAAAATTAGTACATTTCCCATGTAATTTATTTGTTATTAGTAATATCTATTTTATTAATTTGTTTAATTCTTAAATGTCCATCTATACTTAAAAAAAGAAAACAGGGTTTTTAATGGATTTTCGATAAATATATTTTATACAATATGGGTCTAGTGGGTTCACGATGGGTCTATTTGGGTAAAGATATCATTTTTGTTTACCGATAACATTTGTTAACATGATTTTTATAAACAGAAAACTCTTGGATGAAAAAAAAAAAACAAAAGTCTCTCTACAAAACTAAAAATGAAAAACTAAAAATGACGATTGAGATTTCTAGATCCACCGACAAAACCTTATCTTCTCCAATCTCTAGCAAGTAATCATCTCTCACTTTTCTTTTTAAATAGATTCAGTAGTTCTATTGTTTACAAATCTCTAAGTTCGATACATTTAAAAACATTTTCATTTCAGTCATGTTTGCATGTCGAATCAGAAGCGATCTGAGTCAAAAACGATAAGCCGGAGAAGGTTATTGACTTCACCTTTCTGATCTTTAAACGAAGTCACAAGAATCTTCTGAAGGCACCAAAATGGTTAATAGTTAACTGTTAAATCTGATTACTTTTGAAGTACTTACCATCGATATATATTTTCTCTGATTTGTTTTGCATGCAATTATTAGTTTTGAATTGCATATTGGGAGATGAATATTTATAGAGTTTGTGAATTTTAAGAGCTTGTAGATTTTTAAAATTATGTGGATTGTGAAAATGTATATATATTGACTTATAAAATTTGATCATAACTTCTTTAGATTGGTATAGATTTTCATCAATTTAGCTTACCAAAAGATTTTTCATTAAAGATACAAATTTGCTTTATAGATATATAAAGAGTAATAAAAGAATAATAAAAATAATATTTTCAGTAATTTTGAATTATATGTTTTAAATTCAAACTTTTTATAAAAAATTCAATTTTTCATTTTTTTAAAAAAAAAATCTTTTTGAAATCTGAAAATGATTTTTCAAACTATTTTAATTTTTTTTATCAAATTGTTAAAATTTATAAATAATATATATTCAAAAATGATAAAACAATATAAATATAATTATATATTCGAAAATGTAAAGGTATAAAAATGTAATGAACTATAGTTTTTGACATATAATCTGGATTTAAGGTGCAATAAATATTTGCTTAGAATTATCACATGGATTGAAAATCACATGGATATTTATGATATTTTGAAAGTTGAGTTTTATGAGTAAAAATGAATAGAATTCATCTTCCAATAACACTAGATTTAGTTAGGATTAGAGAGTCAATAATAACATGACTTTTTGAATAACAAGAGATTTGAATAGATTTTGAAAATTCTTAAACCAATAACAATTGATTTATTAAGATTTTTGAAATCCAAGAACCAATAACAATAGAATCTCAAATTTTTTAAAATTTACGAGAATTCACTTACCAATAACCTCTCTAATTTCTTAAAATCATTAAAAGTCTATTTTCCACTAACACCCCCTGTAATGTTTTCTGTGTTTCTATCAATTGATGACATTAGCTTCTCTAATGATATTGAAGTTGGTTGTTAACGTTTTCCTTGCTTCTATATCCATTGTATACAGCAGTTATGTTTTTGAGCTATGAATTGTTTTTCGTTTTATAATGTTTTGTCTGTTTATATATTGATTGTATTTAATTGTTTATTATAAACAGCATAAAACAATCAGTTGCATTCTAATGTTTCGTGTCATAAACATCCATTGGCATCCAAATTTGTACACATCCGGTTTAAGCTCAACCATATATTATCTAGTTTAAATGCACTGACAGTAAGAAAAAACAAAGACCGTATGAGAAAGCTAGTGATCAAGGATACAAGTGCGAAAGAAAATAAAGAAGCCGAGAGTAGTGATATTAAGAAAAAAAATAATGACATCAATAGCGACTGAAACATGTTTATATTGTAGTTGTTGGCGACATAGGTTTAGAAATATTGGCACATTCCAATGATTTGTCACTAATTCAATAGTCAATATACTAAAATTTATAGCAGCTGAAAATGTAGTTGCTAATCATCGATACTCGTCTAAAGTTCAGCGATTAGCGAACAACGACACTAGTTTCTAATGGTATTGAAACAAACAAGATGATTTGTTGTTAATCATTATCACTAATTGCTACTTGCTAGTCGCTAAAATTTGTCGCCCTGCCCGTGACAACAAAAGACATGTTTCTTGAACATCTCCGACCTATTGTTATATTTGTCTCTGTTATAGTATTTAGAGTTGATTTCACTCCAATCTATCGCTATTTCTTTTGCTATTTCTTTCTATAAAATAGAAATTGTTATTATAGAGAAATATATTGGAGCAAACTTCATCTTTATTATAGAAATTTTCTATTTTAGAGAAGAAAATAGCAAAATACTTTGGAAATAGTCTAACTGAACTTTTTTACCGCTATGGAAAAAAATGGAACGGACCAGAAAGAAGGTCCAATGGGATCGAGAAAAAGAAGGAATGGACCAGAAAGCAGACCCAGAAGACGTAAATAATAATACTTCTAAAGCAGGCTCCAGGATCTATATACTATAAAAGCCTTGATGACTGACGTTAGGTCGAATTTCTTAATACCTTTAACGGTTTTGTATTTTGTTTCGACCCGCTAGTGTTTTTCTTTTTTTCATCATCATCCCAGAACATTCACTTCATTGTTCAGACAAATATTAGGATTTTTGTTGACAAATATTTTGTTTTAACTCTCATGATAATATGAAACTACATTCCTCTTGTTGGTTTCATGGGGTTTCGACTTAATAGTAGTTTTTTTACCAAAAAAAAAGACTTAATAGTAGTTGGCAAAATATAAATTAGTATCTTAATAAGTTTCTTGGGCTTCCAACTTAAAACCAATTGGCAATTAGTGGAGTGACCCAAGTCCCTTATATATTACTAATGTCTCTTTCATATTTCCGATGTGGGATCTTCTCTCCAATACCCTCCCTCGAGATAATGGTGCGTATAACCATTAATCTCGCAGAATCTATCATACCCCTTCGAAACAATGCTTTATTTTCTAGCAATCTCGGAGAACTGAACCTTTTATGGGCCATCAGCTAGTGGGTTGATCGGGCCACTGTCCGGGCCGGATTAATTAATGGGTCAGGGTATTGGGCCGGCTTTGATACCATGATAAGTTTTTTGGGCTTCCAAATTAAAACCAATTGACAATTAGTGGAGTGGCCCAAGTCCCTTATATATTACTAATGTCCCTTTCATATTTTCCGATGTGGAATCTTCTCTCCAATATATCTTTATTCTTATATTACTATTAGTTGGCAGACTATAGATTACTATCTGATTCTTATATTGCTATTAGTTGGCAGATTATAAATTACTATCTGATTCTTATATTGCCATTATTCGTTTTCATTTATCAAGGTGGAGTTCTAACATTCCGCATAGGATTTAATCCCACATTACAAGGGTGGACACTATAACGATATCCGTGCTTGTAAAATAAAACTGAATACTTCTTATAAAAAAAAGAGACGAAGATGCAATCATGGAAATTGCGTTTCATCAAACACAAAGAATCTTGCACCTAAAAAAAAAAAATCTTGCACCTATGATTTATAAATTCATCATTGGTTTTAATAATTTGGTTAATTATTTTGTCAATGATAGAGACTCCATGCATTAATAACGTGTTAAGTCGTACCTAATATTATATGTTTTGGTGATTAAAAAGGTAAATTAAAAAATGGTCCTTTTGGAGACATGGATTCAAATAACACAGAAAATGGCCTTATCCAAAGAGAATAATACGTATGCAGAGAGAGCCGCATACGTTATATTGGCATGTTGATTAAAGTGCCGCCCACGGTTTATTGGCATGTGAACATTTATCATCTCGCTCGACAATGTTTCTCTTCCTGACCAACTCTTTAATTTATATAAAAATGAGAAAATCTAATTATGTAGCTTAACTCAGGTTTCGGAATTTATGATGTGATTCGAAAGAAATTTCACCTTTGAAAAAAAATCCTTGGAGTTATCTATTTGGTAAAAATTGACAAGATAATGAATAGAATTATTTGGATTAAAAATAAAAAAATGTGTTAGTTAGGATACTAGTCACAAGTTTGTAGGCTTGTAGCTATTGCCTATTGGTTTCATACATCGTAAAAACCTACAAACTTTTTTTCTAACCTACAAACTTAAATTTGCTCAAAATCTTATTTGGTACCTTTACAACTTAGGTCAGACGTTCTTTTTCTAAACGCCAAAAACTTATGAATACTTCGATAACTCACGGAACATCATACCGTTATACCGTACACCATATTTGATCCGCTGAAGTACTGAAACATTAAAATTCTGTGTCCTCCGTTATGGTTAATAACCGAACTAATTTAAGCATCTGGTAATGGTTGGAACAAAAGAAAATATACAATAATATTTCTCGAGTGTTATCAAATGATCGACTCATCGTTAGACGAGTCTTCACGTGAATTATGTGACTGGAATGATCAAGTTATATCGTCACATATATGGATAAATGTAAGAGAAATGCATGTCTGGCGCAACTAGTTGGGTTCTGCTGCGACATAAAAAGGCGAGAATTCCAAGGCAATTGGGCTGAGATCTCAGAAACCACAAGAAGAAGCTTTGGTTCTTTCGCTGTCTTTGCTTCCTTCCTCGCCACCTCCTCTCTTCCATGCAATATTCCCATTTTTTATTTTTCATATTTATAATTGACGGTATATCTACGCTTTTCGATATATACTGTTTAATTATTGAACATGCGAGTGTTTTCAATATCTACATTAATTGTTTGCTAAGATGAAAGGAAATGTGTTCAGTATCCAAAAATCTAGAATATTTCGATTGTAATAAATCGGACGAAGTATTTGACTCAAACGAAGTCTTTTTCCAAAAATGGTAATTGAGTAGACTAAAACATTTATCTATGAGTGTATTTAATAAAGGCGGAAAAAATTTACTTCCGACTTTTTCCATTTCTCTGCATCTGTGTTTTCTGTCCCTCCAGTAGTCGCATCTGCAACCCTCCGACTGAGCAAATTATTTGTTTTCTCCAAAACAAATTCAGCAAGAAAATTTGATTCTGAAGCGTAAACTACTTTGACTATATGTAAACCGATTCTAAATTATACACAGATTAAGAAATTGGATGAAATATATATAATTTGTTATTAATTATGACTAATAGTATTTGAGATAAATAAAACTATTTATAAAAACAATGCAATTTGTAATTAATTTTCAGTTGAAAGTAAGTGTAATTTGTATTGAAATTGTAAAGTGACATTTTTTGTGTATAAAAAAAAAGATTAGAATAACACTTATTATAAAACAGATGGAGTAAAATATATGAAAAGTACACTAAAACATCAGATATACTACGAATTGAAAAGAAAAAAATTGTAACTAGAATTTGTTGGAGTGAAAAATGTAGTAAAGGCAGAGTAAAACTCTGGTTCTATCAATAAAGCCATTCAATTTTAAGAGAAAAAATGAAGTCTTATGTTGGAGCTCTAACTAATTATTCAGAATTGATGATATTAGCCTTGGTCATGTTCAATTTACTTGTTAGTAACTTAATACATCTATAATTAAGTAGCACAAGGACTTACGTACCGAGTTGATTCAAAATTTATTATATACTTGTTATAGTTGTACAAAGTTATACTTTAAACAACTAAGCCAAGTTTGACAACAAATTGTTAAAATTATGTTAAATTTACTAAAATCTGTAGATGTAAACAGATTGATAACACAATGACTAGAACTATCAGTTATCCTAACTTTACCAAAATCAATATATGTTTCAAGTTTGGTCTCGTTTGCGACAGGTTAGAACTTGATATATATCGGAATACTTCCATATTTTGTTATACAAGAATAAAAAGGGACGACATCTTCTGTCTTCATGCTCGTACACACTCATGATCTGAGTGTTTCTTCCTGTTTAATCTATTTATGTACTCTTTTTGGTTAGATTTGGGTGCAAATGTTTTTTTTTTATTAATTGATCAATTAAATATACTACTGCCTGTAACGACAACCAAAACTGTAACAGAAAAATGTCCTTGGTAGAAAATAAAAGTTAAAAAAGAATAACAAAGACTCAAAGAGAGTATAGTATATATAAAGAAGAAGCACCGCCCTAATCCACCATTCACAACGGTGACATTCAAACACACTTCTGTCTCCCTTTCTTCTTGATTCGTCCTCTCCATTTTCTCAATTTCTTTAATCTCTTTCTTTGTCCTTTCTTCTTCATCTATGGACCCTTTACCTCACAATCTTGACAATAATATCCAACAAACCCTAACCCAAATTCCTCAATCCGATTCCACCTCCACCACCACCACAACCACCACCGACTCAACCTCTCCTGCTCAGCAACGCAAACGCAAAGGCAAAGGTGGCCCCGAGAACTCCAAGTTCCGTTACCGTGGCGTCAGACAAAGAAGCTGGGGAAAATGGGTCGCCGAGATCCGTGAGCCACGTAAACGCACTCGCAAGTGGCTTTTTAAGCGGATCGATCGATGCATTTTGTTCAAAACGATCGACGATCTAGTGAAAAATATAATTAATTTCCTCGAATGTAAAAAATATTAATTTTTGAAAAATAAAATTTCTGAAATTTAAATTCGAAAATATGAAATTAAAAGTAAAATTGAAATCATACTAATTAATATTCAAAGTTTCACAAATAAAAATAAAACATTCGAGATTGGGGAAAAAACTACTGGTCCGCACGCCCGGAACACCTCGCTCGGTACATCCTCCTGATCATCTCCATCATTTGCTGTTCAGCCTCCTTCGTTCATCATACCGCTCTGTTGAGCCATCCGGTCTCCAACAAAGATATTCGATCATCTTTGTCCTTCAACTGAGCCGTAGTACTTCGATCAACAAAGGGCGTGTGGTGCGGAAGCGAGGAACCGACTGCGCGACAACCCAAACCAACAAACGCCCTTCTTCTTTAACCGATCAATAGAAAGCCAAATTTAGAAATTTAAACCAAGAAATAAATGAATTGAACTTTAAAAAAGAACTTATGATTCAACGATTTCGTTGATTCAAACCAGATAAGTCGGTCGTGCGTTATCCTCGGTTTGAAGTCGGACACTTCGCCTACCACCTGAGTTTGGACCAGGTCGACCGCCCCTCACAAGACCGTCATCAATCTGGCCGGTCTTCTTGTTGGTATACGCCTTCATTGCATGATCACGACCGCGTCGCCATCATTTTCTTCCGCTTGAAAAAAACATAAAATTAAAGAAACATTAGAAATTAAGAAATGCACAATAAATTTAAATTCTGAAACTCAAATAATTGAAGAAAAAGCGGTTGAACTTACCATGCGATCTCCGAGAAGTGGCAATAGATTGAGCACCCGTTATGCCAGATGCCCTTCCTTTACGGCCGCTCCCGCGTTGGTGGAGTTGGTGGAAGAAGTTTTTCGTCTCCTCCTTATCCCACGCACAACTCCTTCCGGACCGTGTCGCTTCATCGACTTTGGGACCTTTTAATTAAAAAGAAAAGTTTAATAAATTAAAAATAGTTTAATAAATTAAAAAATTGTTTAATAAATTAAATCGAACCTTATTGATTTCCCACTTCTTCCACTCGTGGATCTGCTTCCCATAGTTGTCCATTACTTTACGGGACGTAGTTGATAGATAAAGAGCGCCTCATCGAATTCCGTTGAACTCGCTGAAAAAAACACAAGTAGAAAATTTATATTAAAGATTAAAAATATAAGTAAAATTAGAATACTTACCGCGAACCCACGAAACCACGAACCTCGTTTGTTGGGAAGTGAGTGAAAGTCGGATGTCCACCGCCGAGGCGAGTACATCATACGGTTGATCCATGCGCTGATCCCGCTCCGGATCGGTTGAACCTTATTAAAAGAACAAACGATTAATAATGAATCCAAATTTAAAGAAAAAAATGTTTAATTACCATGTTTGACCCCGTCCATGTGGATACGTGAGATACGGAAGATGGTCACGACGGGTTGTTGAACCAACTCCTGAACCCTCATCACTCCGGAGGACCCGAGGAACAGATGATGCAGCGCCGAGCGAGAGGAGCATGAGCGGGTGCAGCAAAGGGAGATGTATGGTGGAGCTGTGGGGCGGGGGAATCTCGAAAATGGCTGGAATCCCGAGATGGCTCCTCAGAGACACCACGACCACGGCATTGCCGAGGCCGGTCGATCATCATGAGACTCAGAATTAAAAAATATATTTAATAAATACGAAATATATAAATTAATTTTTTATTAAAAAATCCCAAATAATTTAATCACAGAAAAAGATTTATATATATTAAATTTTTTAATAAATATATAAAAATAGTTCTAATAAACAAAAATAGTTTTAATAAATAAAAATTGTTTAATAATTAAAATGTTTTGTAAAATACAAAAATCGAATTTATATAGAAATTTTTTTTGTAAAATCCAAAAATCAATTTATATAGAAAATCGTTTTGTAATACAAAAATCGATTTTATATACAAAAATCGATTTTATAAATACAAAAATAAAAAATTATAAAAAATTCTAAATCAATTCAACAAAACAAATTATTCAACCAAATCACAATTCTAAACCTATTATACAACCAAATCACAATCCTAACCAATCACCCTAACAAAAATCTATCAAAACTACACAAAACCTAACAAATAGAACCTAAGAGAGGGATAGGGTCCTTACATGATTTGTAAGAGAAGGGAGATCGCGGAGATATCGCCGGATTTCGTGGGGAAATCACGGAGAGAAAGAGAGGAGTCGCAGAGGAAGAAGAGAGAAATGGGGAAAAGAAGGGGCTCGTGGTTATAAAACCCAGGTCCGCGGACATTATCCGTCGAATTCGAATTCTAATTTCAATTTTCGAAATATTTGCCGTAAAATGAAAATATTCGAGGAAATTCGACAGATAGTAAAATATCCGTTGAATTTCTAATATTCCGAGGAAATCGAGGAACTAGTGTTTGGGGTTTCAAACATCAATTTTTTTGCCGATTTCATTTCTTATACAATTGTAATGCATACCATCGAGGATTCTTTGTATACATGAGCATAAACCATGAAATAACAAATTTCAAAACTAATTGAAAGTATTCCCTTTACCGCTCGTTAAAAGGTATAAGTGTTTCTCTTATGTTGCGAGATTTCTCATACAATCGAAAAGTGTTAATTATACGGTAAGGAACAAATTTTGACTTCATAATGAACGTAAGACACTTAATAAGGGTTATATAGGTGTTATTCAAACCAAAACGTTGTTTTCTAAAAATCCTATTTCTCGAATTTCCTCGGATTATTCGAGGAACTCTGAGGAAACCCTCTTCTTCCTCGAATTTCCTCGAATATTCCGAGGAAATTCCGACGAATAGTGTTTGGGGTTTCAAACGTATTTTTAACGACGATCGATGCTTTTGAACAAAACAAATCGATCGATTACTAAGATGGTCGGGCCGAAGATTGGATCGATCGATGAAGTATCACATCGATCTATTGACAATCTGAATTGTTCTCGAATTTCCTCGGAAAATCTTGTATGTTTTTAAAAATGCATCGATCGATGCGTTATAACAAAACGATCGATCGATTACTAGGATGGACCGTCAGTAAGATTAGATCGATCGATGAGATTAACTCATCGATCTATCGATAATCTGAATTGTTCCTCGAATTTCATCGGAAAATCTTGTATGTTTTTAAATCATCGATCGAGCGTTATAGAACAAAAACGATCGATCGACATTAGGATGGAGCAGAAGATTGTGATCGATCGATGAGAGTAACCCATCGATCTATCGACAATCTGAATTGTTCCTCGAATTTCCTCGGAAAATCTTGTATGTTTTAAAATGCATCGATCGATGCTTATAGAACAAAACGATCGATCGATTACTAGGATGGAATCAAGATAGATCGATCGATGAGAGTATCCCATCGATCGATCGACAATCTGAATTGCTCGAATTTCTCGAAAATCTTGTATGTTTTAAACGCATCGATCGACGCGCTATAAGAAAAAACGATCGATCGACACCAAGATGGCCCGAGCCGTAAGAATGTGATCGATCGACGCTATAGAAACAAACGCATCGATCGATGCGTGTTCGAAAACAGAATTATAAGGCAAAACCCGACCTTTTGGATCTAAACCTTAGAACTCTCATCCCTCCGATTTCCCTATAATTCTCTCTATAATCATCCGATTTGAACAATTTTGGGCTCTATTCCACTTGATTTTTCGAGCTCTACCTGATTCCTACACTCGCCTTCACCCTAAGACGTATACCGCGAATCTCCACATTCCGAATCGTGTTCTTGAGCAATTTTTGGGTTTTGTGAATTTCTTATTTCCGTGTTGATTCCTTGATCAAATATGCATGAAACATATGTTTAAACATGGAATAGAACACAATTGTCTGTGATCAACGAGTTTGGAACATGATTTGAGATGATTTAGGGATAGAGAATTTTTTCAATTTCGTTTTATCACAACTCGATTTCGCTTTTCATTTTCATGTTCAGCTTTGCCTTCTTAATTGATTATAACCATGTTGAGAGCAATGATTCTATTTTGTAGAGAATGAAGCGCATCGAAAACATCAGCAAAGAAAACACACAAGAAGCGGGTTCGCCACAATTGGAGAAGCAAGGCCAAAGAAGTGGGATAAGTCCGATACCACCCACTACAACAACATGAAGAAGTAGGCCGCTCCGCTACACAACCAAGATGTCCCGAGACGATGACAATATTGGGAATCAAAGGGCATTGAAGGACTGTTCGAACACGGTTCAAGCCAACTATGCAACCTCAAGGAACCCACTTATCCGAGTTGGTACGCCAGTTCATAGCATCCGCGATACGCCACCGCCCGATGATAGCCATCGAAGGTTTTCTGGCATTTGTAGTGCGAAAGTATACTATGAGGTATTTTTCACGACCTCTCGGACTATTTGGATTGAGTGGGAGAGGACATATGGTCTTTATTGGACTTCGTGAGTGTTGAACTTCGGGAAACGATTGGCACATGGGTTTATAGATCTTCTCGCAAAGGAGTCACTTATCCCGAGCCCGATCTGAGATATGCGACGCCTCATTGGCTCATCTATATACGGACAACCACGCCAGTCAATACATGGGAGTTGTCTCCGTATAAGGTGTGAGGCATTTGCTACCGCATTTGAAACTCTACATTCCCACCTCTACACGCCTTCAACATGGGAGCGGTGCTGGCCGCAAACTTAGCAGGATAGGGGAAAGTAACCAAATCCAAGAGCAATGCATGTGGATTTGGTGCGTGATTACTCGGATCCTAGACATGTGGGTGTAGATCGTGAGAACCACCAGCACCGATGACGAACAACATTGCTTGGAACTACCGGATGTCATTTCTCTAGTAAGGATTTCATAGCTGGTCCCCACTCGAGGATCGATCGGGATGGTCCTACGCCTACGTATTCCAGACCGGCGAAGAAAACACTCTATCGCCACTGCCGATCGCCTCGACCGCTTTTTCTTCGGAGGCTGCGGTTGAGTTCCTACCCCGCTACCGACTAGTAGACAAGCCATCCTTCTTCACGCCAAAATATCAGACCAAAGGCAAGGGCGTGGTTGATGAAGAAGGACAAGATGAGGCTGCGCAAGCCATTCCGTGATGATTCACAACCCCATCACTACTCCCATCGACTCCACCAAGACAAGTGCAAGATCTTCCACCAACGCCACTTCGCCAGCAACAACATTGGAGAGATCAGAGCATAAAGACAAACAACGACATGCTACACAAGATCTGGCTGCCATTTCACGTGATCAGGTCGTGTCGCCAAAAGGATGATGTAGTTCATCGGGACAACTCTCCATCCAGCTCCGGTTCGGTTCGAGTGGTACACACAGGGTAAGAAAGAGGTCCAAGAACCCAACGATGCGGAACATCCGAGGAGACGGTGATAGACACCATTTTATTTTCTTTTCTATTCTAACGCTTATGGTCTTATTTTCTGTTAATTTTGAACTGAGTTTTTAGGTTTCTTAATTATGAGTTCAGTATTTCTTTTACATGGTTTCTTTGTTTTATTTGGTTGTGTTTTGTGTAGCTTTTAATTGTATTCAGCTCGCTAGATAAACCAAATAACTATTATCCGAGGAAAGAGGTTATATCAGTGTTCCTCGAATTTCCTCGTATTTCTTAAAAAATAAAAAATGTGTTAGTTAGGATACTAGTCACAAGTTTGTAGGCTTGTAGCTATTGCCTATTGGTTTCATACATCGTAAAACCTACAAACTTTTTTCTAACCTACAAACTTAAATTTGCTCAAAATCTTATTTGGTACCTTTACAACTTAGGTCAGACGTTCTTTTTCTAAACGCCAAAAACTTATGAATACTTCGATAACTCACGGAACATCATACCGTTATACCGTACACCATATTTGATCCGCTGAAGTACTGAAACATTAAAATTCTGTGTCCTCCGTTATGGTTAATAACCGAACTAATTTAAGCATCTGGTAATGGTTGGAACAAAAGAAAATATACAATAATATTTCTCGAGTGTTATCAAATGATCGACTCATCGTTAGACGAGTCTTCACGTGAATTATGTGACTGGAATGATCAAGTTATATCGTCACATATATGGATAAATGTAAGAGAAATGCATGTCTGGCGCAACTAGTTGGGTTCTGCTGCGACATAAAAAGGCGAGAATTCCAAGGCAATTGGGCTGAGATCTCAGAAACCACAAGAAGAAGCTTTGGTTCTTTCGCTGTCTTTGCTTCCTTCCTCGCCACCTCCTCTCTTCCATATTCCCATTTTTATTTTTCATATTTATAATTGACGGTATATCTACGCTTTTCGATATATACTGTTTAATTATTGAACATGAGTGTTTTCAATATCTACATTAATTGTTTGCTAAGATGAAAGGAAATGTGTTCAGTATCCAAAAATCTAGAATATTTCGATTGTAATAAATCGGACGAAGTATTTGACTCAAACGAAGTCTTTTTCCAAAATGGTAATTGAGTAGACTAAAACATTTATCTATGAGTGTATTTAATAAAGGCGGAAAAATTTACTTCCGACTTTCTCAGTTTCTCTGCATCTGTGTTTTCTGTCCCTCCAGTAGCCGCATCTGCAACCCTCCGAGTGCGCAAATTATTTGTTTTCCAAAAAATTCAGCAAATGGAATTGATTCTGAAGCGTAAACCATTGACTATATGTAAACCGATTCTAAATTATACACAGATTAAGAAATTGGATGAAATATATATAATTTGTTATTAATTATGACTAATAGTATTTGAGATAAATAAAACTATTTATAAAAACAATGCAATTTGTAATTAATTTTCAGTTGAAAGTAAGTGTAATTTGTATTGAAATTGTAAAGTGACATTTTTTGTGTATAAAAAAAAAGATTAGAATAACACTTATTATAAAACAGATGGAGTAAAATATATGAAAAGTACACTAAAACATCAGATATACTACGAATTGAAAAGAAAAAAATTGTAACTAGAATTTGTTGGAGTGAAAAATGTAGTAAAGGCAGAGTAAAACTCTGGTTCTATCAATAAAGCCATTCAATTTTAAGAGAAAAAATGAAGTCTTATGTTGGAGCTCTAACTAATTATTCAGAATTGATGATATTAGCCTTGGTCATGTTCAATTTACTTGTTAGTAACTTAATACATCTATAATTAAGTAGCACAAGGACTTACGTACCGAGTTGATTCAAAATTTATTATATACTTGTTATAGTTGTACAAAGTTATACTTTAAACAACTAAGCCAAGTTTGACAACAAATTGTTAAAATTATGTTAAATTTACTAAAATCTGTAGATGTAAACAGATTGATAACACAATGACTAGAACTATCAGTTATCCTAACTTTACCAAAATCAATATATGTTTCAAGTTTGGTCTCGTTTGCGACAGGTTAGAACTTGATATATATCGGAATACTTCCATATTTTGTTATACAAGAATAAAAAGGGACGACATCTTCTGTCTTCATGCTCGTACACACTCATGATCTGAGTGTTTCTTCCTGTTTAATCTATTTATGTACTCTTTTTGGTTAGATTTGGGTGCAAATGTTTTTTTTTTATTAATTGATCAATTAAATATACTACTGCCTGTAACGACAACCAAAACTGTAACAGAAAAATGTCCTTGGTAGAAAATAAAAGTTAAAAAAGAATAACAAAGACTCAAAGAGAGTATAGTATATATAAAGAAGAAGCACCGCCCTAATCCACCATTCACAACGGTGACATTCAAACACACTTCTGTCTCCCTTTCTTCTTGATTCGTCCTCTCCATTTTCTCAATTTCTTTAATCTCTTTCTTTGTCCTTTCTTCTTCATCTATGGACCCTTTACCTCACAATCTTGACAATAATATCCAACAAACCCTAACCCAAATTCCTCAATCCGATTCCACCTCCACCACCACCACCACCACCACCACAACCACCACCGACTCAACCTCTCCTGCTCAGCAACGCAAACGCAAAGGCAAAGGTGGCCCCGAGAACTCCAAGTTCCGTTACCGTGGCGTCAGACAAAGAAGCTGGGGAAAATGGGTCGCCGAGATCCGTGAGCCACGTAAACGCACTCGCAAGTGGCTTGGTACTTTCGCTACCGCCGAAGACGCTGCACGTGCCTACGACCGAGCCGCCGTTTTCCTTTACGGGTCACGTGCTCAGCTCAACTTATCACCTTCTTCTCCTTCATCGGTCTCTTCTACTTCCTCGTCCGTCTCGGCCGCTTCATCTTCTCCTTTGTCCTCATCTTCCTCCACTCAAACCCTAAGACCTCTCCTCCCTCGTCCCTCCGCCGTGTCCGTAGCCTCCTCCTTCGGCCCATGCGGTCTGCCTTTTACCAGCAACATGTTATTTTCTGGTGGGACCTCTATGGTATGCCCTAGTTATGGTATATTCCCTCACCAACACCAACAGAATCAGATGACGCAAGTGGGACAGTTTCATCACCAACCGTATCAGAATCTTCACTCTAGTAATAACAATAACAAGGTCGGTGACGTGGAGCTCACAGATGCGACGTCGTTAGGGCAAGAACAAGGAGGAAGTGCTTGTAATGAAAACAATAACTCGATGGAGAATTTTAATTCTCTTGCTGGTTCGGTCGGTTCAAGCCATTCAACGGTTGTTGATCCGGTTGGTTCAATTGGTATAGATCCGGGTTATAATATGGTTGGAGGAGATGGATCTTCAACGGTTTGGCCTTTTAGTGGGGAAGACGAGTGTAGTCATTGGGGGAGTATTTGGGATCTTGTTGACCCCTTCCTGCTTGACTTCGATACAACGATATAGAACTTTTTGCATCGAAATTAGATTCAACTCTTGTGGAAAGATCATCTGATAGACGATGAGGAAGAACACCAATGGTCGGTCGAGAATTTTTGAATGGAATCAAGGAGATTTTGCATTCGAGGAGCTTTGCATGCACAATTTTGGAGGTTTTTTATTATATATGGAGATATATAGTTAAAGAGTATTTTTTACTGCTTTTGCAGATTTTTTTTTTTAATTTATATTTTCAGGGAATTCGTTTAAGGAGATTACGGTTCCAATAAAGTATATACATATATGATATATGGAAGAAAGAAAGAGATGGTGGGAAAGTTTATGAGGGTTTATTGGTTTAACACTTCAAGAGTGCCTCATAGGATTAGAATTTCGATTTTGTTTTTGACTTTCAGAGGTTTATACATGTCATTTTCTTTCTGAGAGTGTTTCTATCTCTATGCCTGTATTAGGTTGAATTATACTCCTCTGTTTATTTTTCTGTTTCAAATAATATATGTTTTAGGATTTTCAAACTTATTAATAAAACACATTAAAACATATTAATGAATGTATACTTTGTTGTAATTTTATATTTTCTATATTTTTAAACCAATAAAAGAAATGTAATTAATGTTTTTCAAATTTACAGTTTTTCATTATTAATCTATACAAAATACATTGAAAATATAAAAATACATCTTTTGAAATAATTTTTTCTTAGAATATGTATATTTTGGACGGAGTATATATGAAAGCAAGGCAGAAAACCATGAGAGAATACTTCATTTTCTCCTTGAAAGTGTTTCTATATTTTTAAACCAATAAAAGAAATGTAATTAATGTTTTTCAAATTTACAGTTTTTCATTATTAATCTATACAAAATACATTGAAAATATAAAAAAAAGAATAACAAAGACTCAAAGAGAGTATAGTATATATAAAGAAGAAGCACCGCCCTAATCCACCATTCACAACGGTGACATTCAAACACACTTCTGTCTCCTTTCTTCTTGATTCGTCCTCTCCATTTTCTCAATTTCTTTAATCTCTTTCTTTGTCCTTTCTTCTTCATCTATGGACCCTTTACCTCACAATCTTGACGATACTATCCAACAAACCCTAGACCAAAATCCTCAATCCGATTCGACCACCACCACAACCGACTCAGCCTCTCCTGCTCAACAACGCAAACGCAAAGGCAAAGGTGGCCCTGAGAACTCCAAGTTCCGTTACCGTGGCGTCAGACAAAGCTGGGGAAAATGGGTCGCCGAGATCCGTGAGCCACGTAAACGCACTCGCAAGTGGCTTGGTACTTTCGCCACCGCCGAAGACGCCGCACGTGCCTACGACCGGGCCGCCGTTTTTCTTTACGGGTCACGTGCTCAGCTCAACTTATCCCCTTCCTCTCCTTCATCGGTCTCTTCTACTTCCTCATCCGTCTCCGCCGCTTCCTCTTCTCCTTCCTCCTCTTCTTCCACCACTCAAACCCTAAGACCTCTCCTCCCTCGTCCCTCCGCCGCGTCCCTAGCCTCCGCCTTTGGTCCGTGCGGTCTACCTTTTACCAACAACATGTTACTCTCTGGTGGGACCTCTATGTTATGCCCTAGTTACGGTCTTTTCCCTCACCAACACCAACAGAATCATATGACACAAGTGGGACAGTTCCATCACCAACCTTATCTGAATCTTCACTCTAGTAATAACAATAACAAGATGGGCGACGTGGAGCTCACAGATGCGACGTCGTTAGGGCAAGAACAAGGAGGAAGTGTTTGTAATAATAACAACTCAATGGAGAATTTGAATTCTGTAATTGGTTCGGTCGGTTCAACGGTTGTTGATCCGGTTAGTTCAATGGGTATGGATCCGGGTTACAATATCGTTGGAGATGGATCTTCACCGGTTTGGCCTTTTAGCGGAGAAGACGAGTATAGTCATTGGGGGAATATTTGGGATCTTGTTGACCCCTTCCTGCTTGACTTCGATACAACGATATAGAACTTTTGCATCGAAATTAGATTCAACTCTTGTGGAAAGATCATCTGATAGACGATGAGGAAGAACACCAATGGTCGGTCGAGAATTTTTGAATGGAATCAAGGAGATTTTGCATTCGAGGAGCTTTGCATGCACAATTTTGGAGGTTTTTATTATATATGGAGATATATAGTTAAAGAGTATTTTTACTGCTTTTGCAGATTTTTTTAATTTATATTTTCAGGGAATTCGTTTAAGGAGATTACGGTTCCAATAAAGTATATACATATATGATATATGGAAGAAAGAAAGAGATGGTGGGAAAGTTTATGAGGGTTTATTGGTTTAACACTTCAAGAGTGCCTCATAGGATTAGAATTTCGATTTTGTTTTTGACTTTCAGAGGTTTATACATGTCATTTTCTTTCTGAGAGTGTTTCTATCTCTATGCCTGTATTAGGTTGAATTATACTCCTCTGTTTATTTTTCTGTTTCAAATAATATATGTTTTAGGATTTTCAAACTTATTAATAAAACACATTAAAACATATTAATGAATGTATACTTTGTTGTAATTTTATATTTTCTATATTTTTAAACCAATAAAAGAAATGTAATTAATGTTTTTCAAATTTACAGTTTTTCATTATTAATCTATACAAAATACATTGAAAATATAAAAATACATCTTTTTGAAATAATTTTTTCTTAGAATATGTATATTTTGGAACGGAGTATATATGAAAGCAAGGCAGAAAACCATGAGAGAATACTTCATTTTCTCCTTGAAAGTGTTTCTATATTTTTCACATATGGTTTGCAATCGACAGTCTTTCATCTATGTAAGTTTTGCAAGCTCTAGTCAAGAAAGAAACAAATCAAACAAAAATGTTTTACTGCGATATCATTTGAACGCAATAAATAAAGGGATAATTTGCAAAATACCCTATTTAGGATTTGAAATTTGAAAAATATATTGCCTTTAACTTTTTTAAAAAACTACAGTTTCTTTAATGTAAATTTACTTTTTTACTCCAATTTAATATTTTAATAATTAAATATATGGAAGAAAGTAAGAGATAGTGGAAAAATTTATGAGGGTTTATTGGTTTAACACTTCAAGAGTGCCTTATAGGATTAGAATTTCGATTTTGTTCTCGACTTTCAGAGGTTTGTACATCTCATTTTCTTTCTGAGAGTGTTTCTATTTTTATGCCTGTATTAGGTTGAATTATATATATATATATATATGAAAGCAAGACAGAAAACCATGAGAAAATACTTCATTTTCCACCTGAGAGTGTTTCTACTTTTTCACATGTGGTTCGCAGTCGACAGTCTTTCATCTAAGTTGTGCAACCTCTAGTTATGTTGTTTAAGAAAGAAACAAATCAAACAAAAATGTTTTACTGTGATATCATTGGAACACAGAATAAAAAAACAAAAATACTCCATCAGTATCAAACAAGTAGGTCTTTAAGGTTTTCATACAGGAATTACAAATTTTTATTTATTTTTTTTCATTTGTTTAAAAACAAAATTATAATTACAGTTAATCAAACTAGTAAAAAATTATACTGCAGAATATAAATGGTCAAAAACATCAAAATACATTTATTTTTTATATCGAAACTTGAAAACAAACAAATTTTTTTCTTTCTTAACACACCTCTTAACTGGCTAATTTATTTAGAGCTGAGGGAATACAGAAGCCTTAAGGCCCAAATATTTTATATGGGCCTAGCACACAAATATACCTCGAAACTAGGGTTCTCAAGGGTATATAATCGCAGTTACGCTTCATTTCCTCTCCTTGTTACCGTCTCCGTGAATTCGCCGATTAGGGTCTTGAGAAAAAAAAAACTTTCTCCGCCATGAGAGCCAAGGTATGTTTGTTGATCTTCCAAATCTTGTCCAATGCATTTGTCTATTAATCTGTTCTACGTCTGTTTATCATTTCGGAGCCTAAGCAACTGTTATTAAAATGGTGTGTTGGCAGTGGAAGAAGAAGCGTATGAGGAGGCTGAAGAGGAAGAGACGAAAGATGAGACAGCGATCTAAGTAGAGAGTGACACTCCTCTTGAAGACTTTGCTGCTTCCTTTGTTTCCCTTATATTCAGAGAGATCTTTTAAAAGTACTTTTGTTTGGTCTCGTTTCAGTTTTTAAGTGTTCGTAGCTTTGTTTTTTTTTGTCGGATTGTAGAGATCCTCAATTAATGGCAATGCTATATCTTTTTTTTTATCCACCATAGCTTCTTTCACAAGCCAATCTTAGTTCTGATTTAGGTTTAATCAGTATTATTCATCGTTTGGCTTCTAGATCCTGTGGAATAACTCAGATTTAGGTTATGTAATTTTCGAATATACAAATCTTGTTTGCTCAGAACTGTCCAACACGTAATGCTTTTGATTATGATGTTAGTTGTAGTGTTTGAGAATTCACTGTGATTAGTAAGAAACTGAGGAATCATCTCAGTTTGGTATTGTTTCAAGTTGAAACTTTTTGAGGACCCTAACAAATCTCTGAGATTGCAACGGGTTGATCTTGGTCACAAACCATTTCAGATGGTATCTAGACTTGTTCGATCACTCTTGCTAAGATAGCTACTTGTTTAATACGAATCTTTATAACTGCAACAATCACGACAAATATTGGGAGCAAACGTCTATTTCGGCCATGTTCGGTCGCTAGCTTCAGCGATCAATTTCAGCGACCAAACGTTGTTCGTTTACTGGTCGTGGGTTCAGCGACTGGTCGCAGCGACCAAACGCTAGTGATCAGCGATCAAAAATTTTGAACACTGAAATTTGCGATCAAAATCATACGATTAAAAAAAAAATTTAAGAAAAATTATAGTCGCTGCGACCAATCGCGCGACCTCCAAACCAACCGCACGACCTTCAAACGAATAACTACTAGCGATATTAAGTCGCAGCCGCTGATGCTAGCAACCACCAGACGAACAGGGCCTTCATCAGTAACAGAACATCTGACTGTCTTGGTCTATGTCGGAGCTTTAACCAGAAAACAAAAAGTATAAGAGAGTATAACCTAGCTCGTGTTGTGAGTCTAAAAGCTAGTGCAATAAGCAGTTTCTCTTAGTCTTTAAACTTTTAAAGCCTGTCATGTCATTTCTTAGCACAGGTAAAAACAGGTCGAATAGCAGTTTTGAAGTCCTCACTAAACCGTTGTTCAGAGAATCTCCTCGCTCGTTTCCTAGCAGATTCAGCCATCTTAACCCTCTCTGTTTCACTCATCTTCACAACCTCAACGATCGCTTCAGCGTATTCCTCCATGGTCTCGGCAAGAAACCCGGTTCTTTGTCCGTCTTCTTCCAACACAATGTCCATCTTGGGTCCAGCCGAGTTGTGAGCTGCACCACAAGTTTAAAAAAACAAAGAAGTCACTACAAGAACTTAGCTGAGAGAAACTGAAAACTTCGAGATAACATTTACACAAAGCCTTAAAGTCTTACCTATTGGGATTGCACCAGCAGCCATGTACTCAACAACACTAATCCCAAAGTGTTCATCTATCATCCCATGCATTCCTGCAACTGCATTCCCTAGCAGTGCCACTAGTTCTCTGCAATCATGGAAGCGCTCTGAGTATTACAAGAAGCAAATTTGAATAGAGAACGCCATAAGGAGAGCTTTGAGAAAATACCTGTACATTGCGTTTTTATAGAACTCCACATCCCCATTTACTTTCAGCTCAACTGCTCTGTCTTTCAACTTCTGCAGCCGTTCTTCATCAGATTCGTTTCTACAACTCCCCACAAACTGGAGCTTGGGTCTAGGGACGCCAGGATCTAACTTCTCCAAGGCTAGTGAAAAGGCTTCAAGCTGAAGCATATGAGCCTGGTACAAGACTGTAACTGAGTAAGCTGGAAATAAGGTAACTAATGTTGAACCATCAAATCTGTTAGTACCTTTTCAGGACGAAACTGAGCAACTGATATGAAAACTGGAGGATCTGATGATCGTTCAAGAGGAAGTGTCTGCACATTAAGTCAAGGATGTTAAAAGAATATACTAATATAACAATTAGAAAGAGATGAGTTGTCACCTGGAGTCCTGAAGTATCACAAGGCGGATAGACCCGTCTGATCCGTTCAGGAATCCTCCAAAGAACTTCGATATGAGACTTAGTCCACGAAGAGTTAACCATAGCTAGATGAGTACACGAGCCAACCATCCCATACAACCAGCTAAACGCTCTATAGTAAACCACTTTGCAAGTAGATAACCAATTGCTACCAACAAACAAAAAACAACAAATCTCATTACCTAACTTAAACGTCAAGCAAAGGAGCAAGCAAGCAAAGCAAACCTCTTGGCGATGGAAGCGTCATTGTTATACATAGAGTTCCTCGAACGAACACGAGAGATCATATCCAAACTAATAGTCGGGTAATGCGTATAGCAAACAACTTTGCAACCGAAGAGACGAGCGAGAGGGTAAGTGAAAGCGTAACCACTCGTGTCAACAAAGTACAAAGGAGTGAACTTTCTCAAAGCCTCCCACGCCAAGTAAACAGAGCCCAGACTCTGTCCTATCATCGTGAAACGCGGGTACGTTGCCTCTTCGATCCATTTCCTTTTGTTCAGATGAATCACCTGAACAAAAAAAAAAAAAAGATCCAAACTTTAAATCCAAAGGAGGAGCCTTTAGAGAGAGAGAGGAGAGAGAGATTCAAAAGATTGAAACTTTAATCAAAACTTAATACAAAGGAAAGATTGAAACTTTCATCAAAACTGAATCCAAAGGAGGAGCCTTTAGAGAGAGAGAGAGGAGAGAGAGATTGAAAAGATTGAAACTTTGATCAAAACTGAATCCAAAGGAGGAGCCTTTAGAGAGAGAGAGGAGAGAGAGAGAGGAGAGAGAGATTGAAAAGAGAGAAACTTTGATCAAAACTGAATCCAAAGGAGGAGCCTTTAGAGAGAGAGAGGAGAGAGAGGGGAGGACCTTGGGAGGAGAGAGAAGATTGACGCCGAATCGATCCACGGCGCGGCGGGATAAGCTGTCGGAGGAAGAGTCGTGATCTCCGGTGAAGACGATGCAGTCGAGATCGGGAGTTTCTTCCTGGATGGCTTTGACGGCGCACCAGAGGACTCTCTCGCCGCCGCCGCCGTCGTTCGTGTAGGGATGGAAGAAACCCACCGCTTGTTTCCGGCTCTTTCTTGCGTTGATGATGGAGAGGGATAAGGTGAGTGATAATGCGAAGAGGAGAGTGAGGAAGGCGTAGAGGATGAAGGAGATCGCCGCCATGGAAGCGTATCAGTGAGGAGGAACAAAATGGTGAAGAAAGCGTTTTTTTTTTTTTTTGTTCATCTTTGATTGTGTTTCTGAATATTACATAAAACACCCGAAACTATGGCTGAGTCGTCGTTATACCCCTTAACTTCCAAAATTGATTGTCCCTACTTTTTTTTTCAAATTGTAATAACTAAGAAATTGATTTGGAATTTCAGTTTTTAACACTAAATTATCTTTTAAAAATTATGAGAATTATTTCTTACAATTTTATTTACACTACACAATTTAATTGAACCATTATAAATATTTTATGTAAGTTCTTTTACAAATTACAACAAATCGTATTTTCAAGATCATTATCTACTGATGTATAAACGTTTAAGACAAAAAAACAATCTAATGAACCATGGAACAAAATTGTGGTTTATGTAGTTTTTGTTTTAAAATATAAAGAAAAATCTTTTAAGAAAATGTAAATTAGGGTTAAAATTCAAGTTAAAAATTTTAAGAAAAATTTGCTAAATTGGGTCAAAAAAACAAGAGTCTGGTCCTTATACTCTTTTCTCTTTTAAAAATATCCTAATACCATTTTTAATTTACATTAATACTGTTTTATCCTTAAATTAATTTAAGAATAATTATTTTTAATATTTCATTAATAATTAAATAAATAATTTATATATTAAGAAAATAAACAAATTAAATCCTAAATCTAGAACTAAATTCAACCTGGTTGACAAAAAAAAAAACTAATTTCAACCTTCTTCCTCAACTTTTCATTTTCTTCCCCAATTTCCGCTCAAGTTTCTTTCATTGTCCGATACCGAAGTTTCCTTCATTGTCCGGTGACCGGGGCGTGGCGGCTCATTTAGCGCGACGGCCGGTCCGATTCTCCGTTACTTCTCCTCCCTATTGTCTCCCAAAATCGGGTTTGGAATCACTCGTATGATTTTGTGCTTCATCTATCCACAGTAAAGCTCCATCCGCTATCGGCTCCCAATATTCATTCACCACAGTTTACAAATACATGCATCATATTAACCGAGATAAAGATTACTAGAGAACAAGAGAAAATAGTGATTTAGTCCTAATTTTAATCTTGAAAAGAAGAAAACGTCAATTGGAAGAGTAAGGTATAGTGTAGGAGGAGGAGATTTTTTTGGTTTACGCCATCAAATCTTGATAAAATCTAGAGATAAGATTTCATAACTAAATCTCCTAGAATTTAGATATTTTATAACTGTTTCGCATAAAGGTTTTCTACCAACTTAGAACAAAAGGAAAGTGGCAGATTCTCAGATTCTTCAGAACGTAGATCGAAGAAGATTGGTAGATGATGGTGGAAAGTACTTTCGAAACATGTAGAATAACTAAGAAATTGATTTGGAATTTCAGTTTTAACACTAAATTATCTTTTAAAAATTATGAGAATTATTTCTTACAATTTTATTTACACTACACAATTTAATTGAACCATTATAAATATTTTATGTAAGTTCTTTTACAAATTACAACAAATCGTATTTTCAAGATCATTATCTACTGATGTATAAACGTTTAAGACAAAAACAATCTAATGAACCATGGAACAAAATTGTGGTTTATGTAGTTTTGTTTTAAAATATAAAGAAAAATCTTTTAAGAAAATGTAAATTAGGGTTAAAATTCAAGTTAAAAATTTTAAGAAAAATTTGCTAAATTGGGTCAAAAAAACAAGAGTCTGGTCCTTATACTCTTTTCTCTTTTAAAAATATCCTAATACCATTTTTAATTTACATTAATACTGTTTTATCCTTAAATTAATTTAAGAATAATTATTTTTAATATTTCATTAATAATTAAATAAATAATTTATATATTAAGAAAATAAACAAATTAAATCCTAAATCTAGAACTAAATTCAACCTGGTTGACAAAAAAACTAATTTCAACCTTCTTCCTCAACTTTTCATTTTCTTCCCCAATTTCCGCCAAGTTTCTTTCATTGTCCGATCAGAAGTTTCCTTCATTGTCCGTTGACGCGGTATGCTCATTTATGACGGCCGGTCCGATTCTCGTTACTTCTCCTCCCTATTGTCTCCCAAAATCGGGTTTGGAATCACTCGTATGATTTTGTGCTTCATCTATCCACAGTAAAGCTCCATCCGTTATCGGCTCCCAATATTCATTCACCACAGTTTACAAATACATGCATCATATTAACCGAGATAAAGATTACTAGAGAACAAGAGAAAATAGTGATTTAGTCCTAATTTTAATCTTGAAAAGAAGCGCCAATTGGAAGAGTAAGGTATAGTGTAGGAGGAGGAGATTTTTGGTTTACGCCATCAAATCTTGATAAAATCTAGAGATAAGATTTCATAACTAAATCTCCTAGAATTTAGATATTTTATAACTGTTTGCATAAAGGTTTTCTACCAACTTAGAACAAAAGGAAAGTGGCAGATCTGTATTCTTCGTAGCGTAGATCGAAAGAAGATTGGTAGATGATGGTGGAAAGTACTTTCGAAACATGTAGAATAACTAAGAAATTGATTTGGAATTTCAGTTTTAACACTAAATTATCTTTTAAAAATATCCTAATACCATTTTTAATTTACATTAATACTGTTTTATCCTTAAATTAATTTAAGAATAATTATTTTAATATTTCATTAATAATTAAATAAATAATTTATATATTAAGAAAATAAACAAATTAAATCCTAAATCTAGAACTAAATTCAACCTGGTTGACAAAAAAAAAAACTAATTTCAACCTTCTTCCTCAACTTTTCATTTTCTTCCCCAATTTCCGCTCAAGTTTCTTTCATTGTCCGATACCGAAGTTTCCTTCATTGTCCGGTGACCGGGCGTATGCTCATTTATGACGGCCGGTCCGATTCTCGTTACTTCTCCTCCCTATTGTCTCCCAAAATCGGGTTTGGAATCACTCGTATGATTTTGTGCTTCATCTATCCACAGTAAAGCTCCATCCGTTATCGGCTCCCAATATTCATTCACCACAGTTTACAAATACATGCATCATATTAACCGAGATAAAGATTACTAGAGAACAAGAGAAAATAGTGATTTAGTCCTAATTTTAGAACTAAATTCAACCTGGTTGACAAAAAAACTAATTTCAACCTTCTTCCTCAACTTTTCATTTTCTTCCCCAATTTCCGCCAAGTTTCTTTCATTGTCCGATCAGAAGTTTCCTTCATTGTCCGTTGACGCGGTATGCTCATTTATGACGGCCGGTCCGATTCTCGTTACTTCTCCTCCCTATTGTCTCCCAAAATCGGGTTTGGAATCACTCGTATGATTTTGTGCTTCATCTATCCACAGTAAAGCTCCATCCGTTATCGGCTCCCAATATTCATTCACCACAGTTTACAAATACATGCATCATATTAACCGAGATAAAGATTACTAGAGAACAAGAGAAAATAGTGATTTAGTCCTAATTTTAATCTTGAAAAGAAGAAAACGTCAATTGGAAGAGTAAGGTATAGTGTAGGAGGAGGAGATTTTTTTGGTTTACGCCATCAAATCTTGATAAAATCTAGAGATAAGATTTCATAACTAAATCTCCTAGAATTTAGATATTTTATAACTGTTTCTGCATAAAGGTTTTCTACCAACTTAGAACAAAAGGAAAGTGGCAGATTCTGTATTCTTCGTAACGTAGATCGAAAGAAGATTGGTAGATGATGGTGGAAAGTACTTTCTGAAACATGTAGAATAACTAAGAAAAGGTAGAAGGTGTATTTTTGATTTTCAAGAATTATCTAGAAGTGGTAGGAACTGTTTTCTACCAAATTGTAAATCGATAGGTAAGTGGTGTAATGCACATTCTACCAAGAGTAGAAATAGTAAAAAATTAGAATACACATTCTGGAAATAGTATAACAACTTTTAAATTTTTCTTTAAAAATTGTAGTTTTTTCAAAAAATACTTTCGATCCAATCATATTGTCAATAAAATCATGTTTTTATTTATTCAATTTTTAATATTTTTCTTTTTTCACTTGGGGTATTTTAGAGAAAAATAGGAAAAAAATAGGAAAGGTGTATTGGGACAACATAATTAATTTTTTGGGGTATTTTGGCAAATCTCCCAAATTTTAATTCAATAAAGAGTGTCATATATTATCAAAAGATCCAATACTACTTGGGTAAAAAAAAAAAATCCAAGGCTAAACCCCCTGATTCTGCTTGAATAGGTGGAGCACTATGGAGACTTTGTTCTTGTCAGCGAGCATTGGAACCATCTCAGGCAACTCTTCAAGAATTTGATCTTTACGATAACTATAAAACCAAACGACCATCTTCTCTACTGTCTTTGTTTTCTTTAACATAAGTTCCATGAACGAAGCCACGTGCCTCGACTCTACATCCCAATGATTCAGGTTCTCAAAGACCCTCGCTTCCAAGCTCCAACGCTGATCTTTATTCACGCCTTGCAAATCCAAGTACTTGTCAATTTTATTCTTCTGTACAAGAGAAAAGGTTTTCGATTATGCAAACCGATAGTCAATATTTCAGGTTCTACAAACCCGAAAGGATATGCATGGTACTAGGACTATATATATATATTTAAACTCGCTAATAGTTAGAATGGTCAAAGGAGATTAAGAAAATAAAATAGGCTTGTGGAAAAATACCGTAAAAGTACCAAATTTCATTTTGTGTATTGTTGTTAGCTTCTTCATTTCAGGTGAGTTTTGTAGCACCCTGACTATACCAGGAATTGCATACTGAGAGATCATTGTCTCAAGTGTCAAATCTTTGACCTTCAAGTTCGGAATGGGAACACGGCGGAGCTCGGCAAGAGTTAGAACCTAACAAGAAGCATATATAGATAGTAAATACCGAAACAGGTTGTTCAAAAAAAAAAAGTAAATACCAAAACACAAACCTCTAAAAGAAAATAAAAGAGCTAAATAACTAATGAACAATCATTGATCAATGATGACCATCACCTTTACAAACATCTATAGCTGACTTCTCAAAGAGTGCATATAACATAGACTTAAAGGGAAATCAAAGCCTAGTGAAAACTAAATTATTGGCTTGCTAGACTGACGTGAAATGATTATGCAACATGCTATTATAGAGAACGCAATAATGTCCATATCTTCCTTGGAATACAAGAAAACATACCGTAAGAAAGTTTTCTCCGAAAGCAAGCTTATCTACATTCTGCAACTTCTCTAGCATCCTTAGCACCATGGCTTGAAGAAAATCAGCCTTCAGATCTTCAAGTGCACAAAAGCAAATCTCCATTCTAGCTTCTTTTACAGACGAGACATCAACTAAAGTACATGGTAACTGAGAGTTTTTCAATTTGAGACAATGGATATGAGGTGCAATAATTTGCTTAGGCCCCGGAACCCAAATGTTACGATCGACTACTAATGTTCTCAGACTCAACGATTTGCTGAGATCAAGAACCAACAGTTTATCGCAGAAGTGAAGGGTTAAGCTTTCTAGAATCGGACAGCCAGATAGAATCTTATCCATGCATTCTTCAGAGACCTTGCAAGACTTTAAGTACAGAATCTTCAGAGATGTCCAAGACACGGGAAAACTTGGAAGTTTCAAATCAATAGAAGAATACTTAACACTGAGTTGCTTGAAAGAGTTACTGATGTAAAAGGAATCAGGAACATGATACTTATGGTCACCACTATAACCGAACTCCAACGACATATTCTCAACGTTTCGGGACATGGCGAACTCGATCCATCTGTCAACGTAAGGAATATCGTATTGTAAGCTGGCACTGAGCTTGAAACTCATCACCTTGCGAGCCTTGTAGCGATCTAGTATTTTGTTTATGATATCACCTTTCGGCCCATGTGGCCTAATCCAGTCGAAGGAGAGGCAAGGTGTATGGGACCATACATGTCTCCATCTTTTGGACAAGATGGATGTTTTGATGGCAATTTCGGTCGGAAGAGAGGAGAGAATAGTGTGGAGGATCACATCAGGTAGAGAGCTGATTGAGTCTACACCGTCGCTTGAATCTCTTGCTTTGGTTTTGTGGTCTTGGTGGCCATAGATTCTTAAAGCGGCGATTGCACCGTCTCCGTTTCCGCCTTCGTCCACCATAGTGATTTGCAAATTTTGTTTTCTGCAATTTTAATATGAGATAGTGCTTTTGACCTAAAAAAAAATGAAACCTATTGGAAAATCCAGATGAATAGTAAATTAACATTTATCTTAATATATGTTTTTCTATATTGTTTAGAAAATTAATTTATTAATTATTAGTGTGGTTGTACCAACGATGGAAGAATCCCACCGCTCGTTTTCTGCTCTTTCTTGCGTTGATGATGGATAGAGATAGCGCCAGTGATAATGCGAAGAGGAGAGTGAGGAGGGCGTAGAGGATGAAGCAGATCGCCATGCATGGAAGCGTATCACTGAGGGAACGAAATGGCGAAGAAAGACCGGGTGATTGTGATCGGGTAATAAGGAGGCGGACTGGGACTGGGACACTGACACGTTTTAGATTCGATCCACCTGATGCGCAAAACTAAGTCACAATTATCCTGGTCAACTAACATGAATATGGGTCTATGCTTGCCCATTTGAATACCCGAAAAAAGAGTTTATCCGTGGGCTGTATTTCCCTTTAAGGATTAGTCGGGGTCTTTACATGGGTATGGGATACCTCTAGATTAATAAAAAAAAATGGCGAAGAAAGCGTTTTTTTTTTTGTTAATCTTTGATTGTCTTTCTGAATATTACAGAAAACACCCGAGACTATGGCTGAACCATAGTTATCCCCCTTAACTTTCAGAATTGATTGTCACTATTTTCTTACAAATCGTAATAATAACTATGAAATTGATTTGGAATTTAAAAGCTTTTTAACACTAATTTATCTATTACGAATTATATGAATCGCTATAGTTCTCGTAATAAAATTTTCCATTTTATTTACGCCATACAAGCATCTTACGAAGATCCAACATTCCAAATCCAAAAAACATATGTACATTTTTCTAATAATAAATTATATTCTAACACTCGAAATTCTGATAGAAACATTAATAAAATTTGTAAATGGGTTGAGAAAGGTGACCAAGGCCAAGCTGATCTCTTTTTTTTTTTTTTGTCAACTAGGCCAAGAGTAAGAATTTTGGTCATCTTTAACTTCAAAAGAAGACAAATCTATTCACCTTTGTTCTTAATTTACGTTATTTTTTTATTATTTTATTTCTCGTAGTTTAATTCTTGGGCTGACCTTCTTGCAAAATGAACTACTGCGAAAGCTTCTAAATTTTCCCATGTAAACAATATGGTTACTCCTTGGTTAGTTTTTCTGACTAACTTTACAGAACCAGTTAAATGAAATATGGAGTTTGCTGTAAAAAAATATATAGACACATTAATAATCTCTTAATAAAAAGGCATTGCGCTAAGGATACCACTATTGTCACTATCTAATGGTGCATATGATTTTATATATAGTAATAAATTAACCTGTATAATCTGGTAGTTGGACCCCCCCCCCCTACAATTTTAAACAAAAAGAAAACACATCTTCATATAAATGGATTCAATTAATACAATGATTTTATGGGATATATCATAATTTCTCTATATATAGAGAAGAAGAACAACAAAAGAGAAGAGAGCAAGCAGTGCACTGTCTTAGAAGAGAGAATGAAACTACACCAAAGTGAGATCTCTAACTCTCAACTGAATTTTAAAATTTAAAATTCTATCATTCATCCATAGTTGATACTAAACCTTCTGATTCGACTTGTTTGAGATAACCAAAATGGAAACATTTTTGTCATGAGAAAGCATTGGAACTTTACACCGAAGCGATCAACGGCGCTTTTATCTTATGATTATATTTCCGGGAAAGCACCGAAGAAGTCATACGGTTATTTATTAACTAATCCTACAAAGTAAAAAAAAAGTCTTATTAAGTTATTATATCTCGTACTATCATAATATCCAAGATTATTTTGGTCAATAATAATCATTCAAGACTGAAGCCTCTGATGAGTTGATCACTATGGAGACATTATTCTTGTCAGAGAGCATTGGAACTATCTCAAGCAACTCTTTTGAAATTTGACCATGAAGATCACTATCCAACCAGACGACCATCTTCTCTAATGTCTTTGTGTTTTTACACATAATCTCCATGAACGAAGCCACGTGCTTCGCTTCCAAGCTCCAACGCTGATCCTTATTCAAGATTTGCAAATCCAAGTACTTGTCAATATGCACCTCCTGTACAACAGAAAATGTTTAGCGTCATGCAAACCCTTTGTCAATACATCAGATGCTACAAACCCAAAATGAAAGGACATGGTTCTAGGGCTATATATTTAAATTCGCAAATAGTTAAAATTGTCAAGAAAATAGGGAAAATAAAAGAGGCTTTATGGAAAATATAAAGCATACCGGTATGATATCGGCATCATAATTCTTGTGTATCGCTGTTAGCTTCTTCAACTCAGGTGAGTTTTGTAGCAGCCTGGCTATACCAGGAATTACATACTGAGAGATCATTGTCTTGAGTGTCAAATCTTTGACCTTAAAGCTCGGAATGGTAACACCGCGGAGCTCGGCAAGAGTTAGAACCTAACAAGAAGCACAGTAGTAAGTACCAAAACACAAATCGCTGAAAGAAAATAAAAAACAAGGAGCTAACAAAAGCATTGCAAGACTAACATCTAGAAATTATAGAACACAAAATGATGAAAAAAAAAGCGACGCAAAAAATTCTGTTTGAAATAAGATTTTTGTTTTTTCATGATTTTACAACATCTAGCTATTAGAGAACGCAAGAATGTTCATATCTTCATTGGAATACAAAAGAAAACATACCTTAAGAAAGTTTTCTCCGAAAGTAAGCGTATCTACATGCTGCAACTTCTCTAGCATCCTTAGCACCATGTTTTGAAGAAAACACGCCTTCAGATCTTCAAGTGTAAAAAAGCAAATCTCCATTCTAGCTTCTTTTAAAGACGAGACATCAACTAAATTACATGGTAACTGCGAGTTTTTCAATTTGAGACAATGGATATGCGGTGCAATAATCCGCGTAGGCCCCGGAGCCCAGAAGTTACGATCGATTACTAATGTTCTTAGACTCAACGATTTGCTGAGATCAAGAACCAACAGTTTATCGCAGAAGTAAAGGGTTAAGCTTTCGAGAACCGGACAGCCCGATAGAATCTTATCCATGCATTCGTCAGAGACCTTGCAAGAGTTTAATTAGTACAGAATGTTCAGAGATGTCCAAGACACGGGAAAACTTGGAAGTTTCAAATCAATAACCCAATACTTAACACTGAGTTGCTTGAAAGAGTTACTGATGTAAAAGAAATCAGGATACTTATGGTCACCATCATAACCGAACTCCAACGACATATTCTCAAACGTTTCGGGACATGGCGAACACGATCCATCTGTCAATGTAAGGAAAATCGTCTCTCATGTTGGGTTTGAGCTTGAAACTCATCATCTTGCGAGCCTTGTAGCGATCTAGTATTTTGTTTATAATATCACCTTTGGGTCCATATGGCTTAATCCAGTCCAAGTAGAGGCAAGGTGTATCGGACCATACATGCCTCCATCTTTTTGACAAGATGGATGTTGTGATGGCGATTTGTGTCGGAAGATAGGAGAGAATAGTTTGGAGGATCTCGTCAGGTAGAAACCTGAATGAGTACTCTACACCGTCGCTTAAATCTCCTGCTTCTTTGGTTTTTTTTGTCTTGGTGGCTATAGCTTCTTGCGGCGGTTGCACCGTATCCGTTTCCGCCTTCGTCCGCCATCCTAAGTTGTGGATGTAGGTGAACTCACCTAGGGCTAGGGTAACACGTTTTGTAGATAAAAAAGCTCAATCCTAAAAGAAAAAAAAAATATTTTAGATTTTATTTAGACACATTCTAAATACTTTTAATTTCTTGTATCCATAAATTATAATAGTATTTATTTAAAATAAATAATCAAACTCAAAAATTCACAATGCTTTTTTTTAACTTTCCATTTTTTCTAGTAAATTTATTTAGTTCATGAATATTATTCCTAAGAGTTTACTGAGGTGTTATTAGTTGATGAAGTTTAATAATTATTAAAGCCAGAAATAATCTAATGTTATTAAATAGTTGATTTTCATTTTTATTATTATAAATCTAGTGTTACTGATTTTTGTTTTTTTAATATATTTTCATTGTAATGATTTAGAATCTAGTGTTATTGATTTTTGTATTTATGATATTTTGTGAAAATAGTTTAAAATCAAATGTTATTCGATTAAAGCTCTGAAGTGGTCAACTAAAACTAATTTTGATTGATTTTCAATCAAAGAGTTGAATGATTTTAGCATTAATTTATGAGTAAATTTTAGCAATCAGAATCCAAACTTTACCCAAAAGACTTTCAGTTGAAGAATCAACTCAAAGTTATCAACTCACTTTTTTCTCATGTGTCTATATTTTCTTCTTTTTCACATACTGGTAAGATCCTTTTTCTTGTATAAAATATCGTGCACTTCCTTTTTTTGTGAAGTAGCATAAAGTCATCATTTGATCCTCTCGTTTGTGTCATGTACGTACTCAATAGAAGACTGGAATGATAATTCAACCGGACGGATTGATTAACACATTACAAATTGTCAATAATCAAAAGCGTTAGATGGAAAGAGACCGTAAGCTAAAGACATATAAATATTGATATCACCAAATACGAAAATATCATCTAATTGTGTTTGAAACTTATATTTACATATGAACACCGAACAAAATTGTCACATAAGACTAAAATCAAGTTTAACTTAATACTAGATATTAATGAATCATGGCACAAACTGTTGTAGCTGAATGATGATTAGACTAATATCATCCAAGCACCCTCTCTTACACGATAACTCGGCTAGTTTCTTGCAAGCAGAAAGTGTCTTTGGATTCTCCACGCCTACGAAGTACGGCCGAACCACATCAACCGCCTCCTGGTTCGTTACCTATAATGTCCGCGAAAATCTGGTTCAACAATCAAACCGTAGACTACAAAAAGAATCTTGAATCATTTTGATTTATGCTTACCTTATCCCAGAGGCCGTCAGATGCTAAGATCAAGAACTCAAATTCCGGTGTAATCCGTAATGTTCTTGTTTCCGGTTCAGCTATTACCCACTCCTTGAGAAACCGGTCTCCAATTCCTCGTGAGACGGCTAATGTTCCTTGAATTCTCCACACGCCGTTGCAGCAGTCAACATAACCACCCTACAACAAACGCAAAAGTAAACCGAACCAATCAAACAAAACCGGACTAATACATCATTGGAATTGCGGAATGGTAGAATGATATTCGTACTTTGCAGATTTTAACCAGTAGTGAATTCGCATTTTCTTTCATCCATTCAGCAATTCCATAGATTCGATGATATATATAAAATTAAATTCCAACTTTGCAGATTTGATAAAATATAACTTTTTAACAATAGATAATGTAATATATTTTCAGAATGTTAATATAAAACTCACCAATGCTTCAATCCTTTTGAACTCATTAGCTTGAGAAGGATTGTGATCGGTAGTTAGAGCCTCCGCAACGCCACCGCGGCTCATAACAGCCCGACAATCTCCGGCATTCGAAACCGCAAGCTCACCTTCCGATATCAGAGCGGTCACACAACACGCGCCCCCCCTCGAGCCTTCTTTCAAGAAGTCCTCGTCCGTTTTGATGTAACCATCACGTATCGCTCTCTCAACCGAGTAACCTTCTCGTCCCGATCTCACTGCCACCATCGCCGCCTCGATGTTGTCGCCGAGATTCTTCGCCGCGAACTCCGCCGCTTTGGTTCCGCCGTGACCGTCGAAAACGCCGAAGAAAGCCTTCTTGCGAACTCTCTCAACCGCCGCGACATATCTATCTTCCATTGGTCCGCGTCTTCCTCTCTTGCAATAAACGGAGTAAACTCCATCTTCTTCCGCTTCAACAACCTCATCCGCTTTTCCCGGCGTCTTCGCCGTCGTACTGCACCACGGTTCAGCCGCCGGAGGCAAACTTAGTTCAAGCATCGGTGGTCGCTTTCTTTTCAAAGCTGTGTTTAATTCAGAACTTGAAGTCGTCTCTTTAGGCTTCCTTGGCGGACACGCTATCATAATCTTCTTAGGTGGTGTCGAACGAGGAGAAGACGACGGCGTTTTGACCGATGTCGGAGAAAAAACAAGTGGAGATGGGAAGTAAACCGGAGACTCCGGAGCCATTATCACTGACGTAGTCATGGTATAATCTTCGGTGAGTTTCTTCTTCTCTCGGTTCGCTTGCTTGGTCGGATTCTTAGAGACTTGCATATAAAGAGTAAAAGTAGGTTTGCGTTTTGATTAATTTATTTCTTGTCGTTTACGTCAGAGAAGGCAAGGACCTTGTGAATAGCGAAATAGTGAGCGGTTATGGGTCTTTTATATATGACCAAGTTCTGGTCAACGGTCAACGACGATTATTTCTCTTTCTGCATGCTAATTAACACCTACGTGACCAAATCTCTCTCTCTCTCTCTCTTGGGGTTTAGTCAAAGTCCCGTCGGTGCCAAAATTACACATCTCTATCATATTTTTCTTCTGTTTTTATCTTGTAACTTTATTTGGCAAGATGCTTTATTATATACCATTGCTTTATTATATGTTGCCATAACGAGATTTTATATTGTTGAATTTCTAGTTGGACCCGGTTATCACGTGAAATCTTTAAGCTTTGAATGTTAAACAAGACCGTCCACTGAATTTGATTGTGTTATCAATTTGATTATTCACAAATTATGTATTTAATTATCTTAATGACGGTCTAGTAAGTGTTCCGAGATGCACGGTCTGATAAATTGATTTTGGTTATGTTAACTGTAATTGTATTAGTTAAAATTTAAAAAGAAAGTCATTTGACTCATTCACGCCATTTGTTTTAGTAATCAAACAGAACGCATAAATATACATGCATCGGCTGCAAATGCCATGAATGAATCTTAGTCCGAGAAACTGAGAATGTATTATCAAGAACGTGAGTTACAAGTTCCTGTAACTATAGATTTTTATAAGCCAGTTAGCTTAAAATTATGAACTTTCAAGTCAATATTTGTGTATGAATAATAATAATATTTTTTTTGGTAACAGTATGAATAACAATAATAATTAAATGTTGATATGAAAACGTAAATGATTCCCAACCAACTTCTGATGGAACGTTTTCGTGAATACAAGTTATGAATAGACTCGACTAAGAAAAATAGACTTGGAACATATGCCTTTCTAGAAAAATTAGTTTTAGAGCTTAATCTATAGCTCAGAATATTCATTTTGAAGGGTTTTAATCACTCCGTATGATTTTAAAACGTAGAACGAAATAAGACGAATGATATTTTTTTGTATACCTAGCAATATATTGCACTTTATTAATTTTCTTCAGGAAAGAGGTAAGAGGACCATCTCTATTTGAGACATCATACCATACGTAAATGTGTATGTATTAATGTATTGTGTGTACAGTGTATATAATTGGCAAACAGTTGACTTTACCTCGTCATATATGAATGACTTCTCTCCTAAGGTTCAGTCTCGGGGCGGCCCTTTTTGACTTAGCAAACCAATTTAACATGATAGTTTACTTTAGGTTAGCTAATACAACTAAACGTTTATTAGACATAAACTAAATTCACATTCAGAAAACACAATCAGTTAATCAAATATGCCACATGTAATTCAGAAGTTTACGATTGGATAGTTGGTAAGCCATGTATACACTATGACGGACAAATATCCCACATCGGGTTATTGAAAGTGATCCTTATTAGTATATAAGATAGATGAACCACTCCACTTATCACCAATTGGTTTTAGGCTGGAAGTCCATCTAGCTTAACATGGTATCTCAAAGAGCCATCATTTCGAGGGAGCGTATTATGAACAAATGTTCCACATCGGATACTGAAAAAGATCTTTAGTAGTATATAAGATAGATGAACCACTCCACTTATCACCAATTGATTTTAGATTGGAAGTCCTTCTAGATTAACATATACATGCCACACAAAAAAATAATGTGATGGTCAAAACTGAGGGCACAGCTGTCCTTCAACAGTAGTAATTATACAGAATCAGAAAGTCAGGTTTCATATGATGACCTCGGAGAGAAGACGATATGGAGCACAGAGAATCTAGCACTGGTTGTAACCTATTACAATTGTTTCCGCACCTTTTCTCTACATATAAACATTCACAGCGATAAAACTTATACGTCTTTTATCTATCTGCCATTGCATGTCTTTCTAATGTTTTATTAAAAATCTGATAGATGTTTCTTCAAAAAAAATTGAATAATCTGATATGATGTTGTCATTTTGTATTAACAAACTCTCGAGTAGAGATTCAGATGTAACTTGTTTTGTTATCATAGACAAGCCTACTTAACTTCTTTAATGGTTTTGTCTTTTGAGTTCACTTTTAGTCCTATTTTTTTTATCAAACCAATCTGCATTTAATTTAGAAGATTTCAAACTTTACTAGAAGAGGATACAACAAAACCACAAAGAACCAACAACGATGAGAAACTGATAAAACAGGGGATAAAATTGATACAAATCACATCAAGAAACCACCAAAATTACATAACAATTTCATAAACTTCTTGAATACTTGCATCTAGTGTTCAAAGGATCACAATCACTGCACCAAAAGCAGAGAGCACAAGTTCACTTTTAGTTTTCCTACGTTTATTTACGGTGCAGAAATCGTTCAAGGTATTTGCGTTTCTCATGCCCTATTAAATTTTTCTTTTACGGAAGTTGTTGTGTGTAATCAAAAAAGATAAACTTTGATGCTTATTTTTCTTTTAATTGTTAGAAGTTGTTCCGATGCTTTCTGTAGATGGAGGTTATAAATAATTTCACTGAGATTTTTAATATTCACTGGTGAGAGACTTTTTCGGTTGTTCAATTTAGTCTTGAATCAAAGAATAGCAAACACTATGCATGGACCACCTAATGTCAATTAACGACTCTTGACCAGTAAATTATACACCTAACCTAACCGTAAGGCACGAATTCAGTGAAGGAGCTAGAACATTTTAATTAACCTTGCATACACTGTGAAGACTATAGGGTTCTCCTTCATGTACATTTATTGAAATAATATATATCACCATTCAATGCAACTCACGACAACTTCCGGTGGTATAGTTAAATGACACGCGGTGAAGCTGCACGGCCCTTCCAAGTTCCAAGTATACGTCAACTTATTCAATCCGACACGTGGCATGTCACCAGCAGGAGAAGAGCACACGTATGCGTACCGGTTGTTCTTGAATAACCACATTGAATTAGTAGCAAAATCACATCCGAAACAGTGCCCATCTAGTGCCCATCTATATATAAAGACCGATCTCTTCGAGTTTTCGTCTCATCATCATCATCATCAAGTCGTTGTGTGTTTTTATCTGTTTTGTTCTGTGATAAAAACAATAAGAAGTTATTTTAAGTCTTGAAAGTACCAAGCTATGGCGTCTCAACAGGAGAAGAAACAGCTAGACGAGAGGGCCAAGAAGGGAGAAACAGTCGTGCCAGGTGGTACCGGAGGCAAAAGCTTTGAAGCTCAACAGCATCTCGCTGAAGGTCTTATCTATATCTCATTTTATGGTTGCGTAGGTTTCAAGTTATAGATGTAGACTATCATGGGATTGATATTTGTGGGATATTATGTTAAAAAGGAGGAGCCGAGGAGGGAACACGAGGAAGGAGCAGTTGGGAAGCGAAGGATATCAGCAGATGGGACGCAAAGGAGGTCATAGCACCCGTGACAAGACTGATGAGGAAGACGCCGAGGATGAGTCCAGGACTAGGATCTAGTCTTAAAGATTTCGATGTATGTGTAGTAATCTTGTTTTAAATCTTTCCATGTAGTTGTGTGTTTGGTTTTGTCATGTCCCCGATCCTGAGTAGGATCGTCTGGATGGACCATCGTGCGTGGAGACGCACCAGACAGGTCATATGACCTAAAGGCAAGCCTGTCATGATCCAAAGAGGTGGTTAAGGGAATCATACAGCTGAGACTTAACCAAAATAGGATGGAGACAAGCTTAAAGAAGTTGGTCGAGTGTTTCGATAGCTGGGCGAGGTCCGGCGAAGCTCGATCAGCTAGTGAAGCTGTGATGTAGTGCATGATCAGAATGGATCATGGGAGAACTAAGTCTAGGTCTGGAAATAGACCAAGGACTTAGAGGGATTGAATAAGATAAAGATATCAAGCTGTACAAAGTGTATCACAGCTGGGTGATGCAGCAAGAAGCTCGACCACCGGACGGAGCTCACTTGGAGCTCAAGTAGAGTGTGTCAGCTCCCTGAGCTGGATGGACTAGCTCACTCAGCTGGGTCAGCTGGGGATCAGCTCAACTCAGCTTGACTGAGTGTTCGGGTCTCGGACAGTTGGGCCGGGTCCGGACAGTGGCCGGGCCATGCGGGCAACCCATATGTGGCGATGGGCCGGTGGGCTCGGGTTGGGCCAGTGGCTTGGCATTCGGTTTGGGCTTGTATTGGACATGTCCAGGAGTGGTTGTACAAGCCCAGGACGTCCAGATAACTGCCATAGGCGAATGGGTGTGATCTGGACCATTGATGAAATCAGTGGCGAAATGAAACCGAAGGGATGCAATGGTTAAAGTAACCATTCCTTCTTCTATAAAAAGAGGGCAGGTCCGTGCCTTTGCAGGCACGCCAGGCATTCATTTTCCACCCTGAAACACAAAGAAAACCAGAGAAAACATGGAGATGGTCGGATTCAACAATCCAAGACAGAGATGCAATCAAAGGCAGCAAAGAGGCAGTTTTGGTGGACAATCATGGGGAGGGTTATGAACGACCTTCTGGTGAGTTTTGATTGTTGTTTGCCACGCCATAGGCTTCCTCTACATCCATAGAAGACACGCAAATAGCCTGGAGAGAAGATAGGAGGCCGGATCTAACTTCTAAGGGCTGAGACAGCCTTGAAAGCAGATGTGTGTAGAAATGCAGTTTCTTGGACACTGAAGGGGGAAGTGATGCACGACCTTTGGGTGGTGTTTGATCATGGATGAACACATCTAAGGCTTCCTCTGTGTCCTGGGAACACACGCAAATGGTCAGAGGAGAAGGGAGAAGGCCAGACTCCACTCCCAAAGGCCAACACAGCCTCAAAGGTGGATGCAGTGCAGAAACTGGTTCCATGGGAGTTCCATGGTATGGAAGAGAGGCACGACCATTGAATGGATCTTATCATTACTGTAAGTATGTGATAAGGGCTTGTTGGAGGCATGCTCTGGAGGAGCATGGCCGAACCTAATAAGAGGAGGCACATGATCTAATAAGATCAAGTATAAGGTAACAAATTTGATACTTACTTTCTGTTTATGTTTATGTCTCTTGTGGTGCTGTTAAGCCAAGGTAAGGCACGCCCTTGAAGACCATATATTGTGATGTAAACTAAGGATCCAGGACCCTAAGAGGAGGGTGGATCATTGTTGATCTACTTCATCCATGTGGGATGATAGTTAGATGATGTTCATTGGAAAGTGATCCATGATGGATCCTAGTTTGATGTTGAGTTTGATCATGGTGTGAACCATGGATCCGACCCATTGGTGAGACACATGGGGTCCTAGTACCAGAGGAACCATGTGGAGTGCAAGGTCCAATTCGTTTGGATCCAACAGCAAGCAAAGGAGAGGAGTAAGGCTAGTACTTGTTGGTGTGGACAACATGTATTGTGCTGGTCTGTTTATACAAGGAAGGCCGTGTGTGATCTGATCATGGGCAAGGATGGATGACCTGATCCATGGATGGTGGATCAAGGTGTCTGATCTGATTGATCAAAGGATGCATCGGTGGTAAGAGCAACACTAATCAGGTTCATGGAACATGGTTCCATGGCCGGTTAGGAAGTGTGAAGACTCATCGGTTCTGAGTCATGTGGGGTGGTTGGTTGATTGACTTAGGATCTGATGGGATTTGTTAGTCCATGAAAGGACTTGGTTCCAGGGGAACACACGCCTGAGACATGGTGGTACCAAACCAGGCCTTGGCCGGTTCAGTGGAACTCTCCATGGCCTTGGTTGGGCAGCTAGGTCCGGATCTCATAGTTCTGGATGGAATTGATGGGATCCGACCATGGATTCCTCTTAGTGAGGATTTATCATGATTTATCATGTGATTTGATTGGATTTATCAGGCGGTTTGATGGTGGTCAGTTATGGCCGGTTTAGTGGGATTTGGCCAAATTCTATGTGAATTAGGCCGGTTCTGATCAATCTGATTGTGGATCCCTCTTAGTGGGGAATTATCAGTATTTGTCATGAATTTTAATTAATTTTTAGAGCATGTTTGCTTGAGGTCGTTTTGTAATGAAGACTTCAGAAGGTACTTAGTGCGTGGGGATGGTTGGCTGAATGACTAAGTACCAAAGGGAAGAGTTTATGCAGGTATATGGAGAGTTGGACGAGTGGACGGGGAGCTAGGCAAAGCTACCTCGCAGCTTTATCAGCTAGAGGAGAGTAGAGGAACCTCAAGTGAAGTGGTTTAGCTCAGCTAGCTGGATGAGCTAGCTAAACAGCTAAGTCAGGTTGGCCAATGAGCTAACAAGCTCCGTGGATGTGGCAAAGGTATGATCTATCAATATTGCATAGATCTAGATAGAATGGTTAGGTGAATGGAACCTCGGATTTGGGATGACTTGGTCTAGGTTCAGGATCGACCTTGGAGCTAACTGGCGGTTGTGTTCTTGACCAATAGCTGAGGTGATCTGACCAGACAAGTGTTAGATTGGTTTTAGACCAATGGTTGGTAGATAATATTCCGCTGTGCATAAGTTGAAATGATCTAAGTTAGGGAATGACTAAGGTAGTCTTGAGCTAGGATCTGAGTTAGCCCTCGCCTATGGGCGATGTTTTAAATAAAGGGCGAAATTTTTAGAGGTTCGGTCAGGGTATGGACCGAGCGACGTGAGGCATCGACCGCGGCCTGAGAGGCCGGGTTCGGGTCTTACAGGTTTCCTGTTATAAGTTCTTGTTTAGTTCACAAGATAATGATGATGACCATGTATGTAGGTTTTCGTCTCCTAATCACGCTTGTGTTTCGTTTGTTATCTATCTATACCTTTGTTTTGACTTTCGTTCCCTCATGTCTTCATGACAAGTTAGGATGGAGTTCTCAAACAGAACAAATTATTTGAGGGAATTAAACATTTAGCTGGTTTAGTTAAAAAGAAGGCATACATAGCTAACCGGTCTAACTTGACTTGCTAATTCGTAAGGCTTAGAAGAACAATAAACATAGAGAACAACTCGTTCGTATCTGGCAATCCAGGAAGACACCTGATAACAATCTGCGAAGGTCTATGATTTGGAGCTCTTTTTACTTTTTGAGTTATTACATTTTCTCATACAAGACATCCTGTGTGGTTTAAGGTCTTTTGGCCTGAGGGAATGATTGTTTGGACCAATTTTAACCATGGATTGCTACTGGTTATAGTGGTATCGAATCACCACTGAGAGTACGTTTCTTTCCCCCGAGTTTCTCTAGCAGCAGCTTTGTGTCAAACCTAGAACCCCGAAATACAGAGTATTTTGAGAGGAGGAGAAGAAGAAAGTGTGACATAATTTGCTAATTTTTGTTCTCAGATATTTGGAACTGACCTTGGTAAACAGCAATTTTGAGACTGATTATCCCCCATTGGTGAGAGAAGCTTGCATTCTTTTTCTTTATATAAAGGGTTTGTGATAGTATACAGAAACATTTTTTTTCTGTAAATAGCAGGCTTCTAATAATGGCAACCAGGTCAATCTCCTTTTTCTTTTTTTTTACTGGGGTGAACTGATGTGTTCATGAAGGTTATCTGTCTTTGAATTCTTGAAATTGGCCAGTCCTGTGCCTCTTATTGTACAGATAGCATCCTAGAAAGAACAAAGGAAGAACAAGGAATGCAAAGTATCTTTGAACCACCAGCTTCTTTATTCTTGTTAGATTGGTTTGTGGACACAAGAAGATGATTTTAAAGGGTGGTCTATGTACAAAAAAGCCTATATATACACAATAAGAATAAACCAGGAGAAGCACCATAAAACACCTAACGTATTATCCATGTCTCATAAAAGAGAGAGACAACACTTGAGTATAATTACCATATTACTGCAGAGATTAATCTTTAAGGAGAAACGGTTTCAAGCAAGTTTTGGATCTCCTCGATCTCCCCACGCATGTCTGGACTTTCTCTGCTGCTGCATATGAAAAGTCACACAGGATCCTGCTTTTTTCAGCATCTTTTAGCTTTTCTCAAAGTGAAGGAAAAAGAAGCTCATTACCGCGTCGTTGTTCTCTGCTAGATCAGAATCAGAAACTGCTGCTCGTCTTTCGCCGAGTTTACTCAGAACTTGAAACATGACAAAGATAGCTCATATTGTTGGCAACTGGGCATAATTTATTCCCATGTGATCCGAAGAGCTGATGATATTCTTCTAGGCAGCCACATTTGTCAAGTCTTTCACTAGGACAATTTCATGAATCTGCACAACAACAGCATATAGCATTTACCACAAGTTAGAATATTACAACACAATATGAAGTAAGCAACACTAAAGATGAGACTGGATGTTGTACATTTATAAAATTGGAAAAAAAAAATTATTTTTCAGTGAAAACATAGCAGAAGGCCTTCTAATTGTAACAGGTCAAACTTCTCGACTTTATTGTGGTGAACTGATGTGTTCTTCTTGTAGGTTATGAAACTGGCCAATCTTCTTGTACAATACTCTAGCATCGGAGAAGGAACAAAGGAAGAACAATGACTGCAAAATATAGCACAGGAAGGTAAGCATTCCTATTTAAACCACCAGATTGTTTCATCTTATTTAGATTGGTTTGTGGACATAATAGTAAAGACGATCTCAAAGGGTAGTCATGTACAAAAACACGGATATATACAGTAAGAAACCAGGAGCACCACCATAAACACCTAAATGCATTAGTTATATCACTCTTATCTCAATGCAAGTATATCAAAACAAAGTACAAATTATATCACTCTATCTCATTGCATGATAACAAAAAAGTACAAAACTACTCAGATCCTTCATTGAACTCATTCATCAATTATTTTCTTTCAATCATTACATAGTGTCACAAAGACAAGAGAATGACATTTAAAAAAAAAAAAAACAAGAGTATATAAAGAAACATATACTAGTAGATAACTATGGCTGTCAAACACAAAATCAAAGAATTATTGCCAATATTTGTTAGGTTCTTTCTGCTTATTATGCCACCGTCTGCTGCTTCTCATGGTCTATGTACATTTGCTCTGCCCACAACGGCAGCTTAAACTCCTCCCTAACCGCTGCACCATTCAACCCAAAGTCTCTCTCCTGTGCACTATCTTTCACCAGTGAGTTCACCCACGACACATCTGGCTCATCGCTGTAGTCTCTCACAGGACGTGACACATTGTTATTGTTGTTATGCCCATTAATACCAAAGGAGACACTCCTCCTCATCTTGTTCATCTCCTCTCTTTGCATTCCCCACTCAACCTTCCCATTTGGTGATCCCCAATCCGAGACATTAGAAGCAGCTACTGGAGCTGGTTTGAAACTCAAACTGCGTTTAGCAAACGCTGATGATCTAGCGTTCATCACCGCAGCTGCCATAGCTGCTGAAGACTCGAACCTCTGAGGAGGTGCTTGCCTCACAGGGGAAGACGGGTAATGGTTCATCTGAGAATGCCTGCTCGGAGACATCACAGAGTCACCGAGTCTATGACCATCCAAACCACGGAGCCTTAGTTCCATCTCCATATCCATATCTCTAGCGCTCAAACTAGACTTCAATCTACTACCGTTAAGCTGCAACGGTGGTGGTGTAAGGCTGTTAACTCTGTTCTGCCATAAACCACCGTTTCTTGGAGACAAAGGAACACCGTTATTACCCATTGGAGAGCTCATAACAGTCATCTCAGGAGACTGAGGTGAAACCATTGCCGAGCCAGTGGAAGCATTAACCGGTCTCAGCTCATCTCTTCTATGAGCAAAGAAACAGACTCTCCTCGCACAACCGGTCTCGTCTTTACAAAGCCGTGTCTTATATTGCCCAGGGTGAAGCCAAGACTCGAAAACACCGTGCGCGTACTCGCACGAATCTCCTTTAGGACAAGAGCCTTTACGAAACTCGGGACAGGGGACGCAAGTGTAAGGATACTTCCTCGGATCTCTCCTCCTCGCGTTCTCACCGGGATGAACGAAAGGACACTCGGTCCAATCGTGTGAGTAAGCCCTGGAACATGGCTTGACCTTGAAGCTAAACATTCTGAACTCGTCTGTTCCGTAAACACCTTCGTTGATGTCAGGAAGCGATGCATCAGCTGGATACTTGGACACAACACTCTTCACTTCCTCCTCCTGTTCTTCCATCAAACTAACCGAGCTTCCGGTTAACAGAAGCTCAACCGATTTTCTTGTCTGGTTAGGTATAAACCGAGAAGCTCTGAACAGTAAATCAACCGGTTTGTTCCCGTTAGCGTCAACGCTGTTAGGTGAAGCAGAGGCATCAAGCAAGATCTTGAGGACTTGAACGATAGAGACAGAACAGCCAGAAACCGCACAGTGAAGAGCAGTGACTTTCTCGTCATGTGAAACTCTGTCCACGTCAGAGTTTCCAGTGGAGATTATGTAACTTAGAACGTCGATGCTTCCGTACATAGAAGCAACCATGAGAGGTGTTCTTTCTTGAAAACCCATCTTCTTTGACCCGACCCGTCTGCAGTACCAAAAGCCCGGTTTGTCGATCTCCGACGAGTTCTCTTCGACCTCTCTCCTGAAGGATGGAAGATCGTCGCAGGCGGCGAGTTCAAGAAGACACGTGGCGGTGGCTACACCTTCTTCTTCTTCTTGTTTCTGTCTCATGAACTCGGCTGTTAAGGTTCTTGAGGAGCAGAGGTTGCTCTCTGAGCCACACATCGTTTCTGTGAGATTCAAAAGTAAAAAACAAGAACCGTGAGGAGCAAGAAACAAGAAGATAGCTATCTAAGGAGGAGAAAGAGAAAAACTCAAAATAAAGTTTTGATTCCAAATTTTCAGTTTTTTATATTTCGAAGATTAAAGAGAAAAAAAAAATCAATAAGGTAACTGAATAATCTCTATTGATTCAAGCGAACGACCGTTTCTTACTTTCTATTCACATACTTTTCGTTCTTTAATAACCTGAAGAAGCCTTCAGAGATGAGGTAATCGTTAGACGAGTAGCAAAAACAGAGAAAAGAATCAACTCATACCTAGAGAAGAGGTTCTACCTTTGCAGGAACGAGAGAAGAAAAGGTTAAGAGACTTTGAGGTTTTTTAGATGAAGTAGAAGAAGTGGTTTGGGTTTCTGAAGAAGGAACCGTAGAGAAAATGTAAAGGCTCCTTTTAAAAGAGAGCTTCGTTGCGAAGGAGAGGAGGAAGGTGCGCTCTTTCATTCGTCTACCTTTCTCCGGTCTCCTTTTCTTTAATTATTTATATATATAAGTTTTTTATGTACTTTCCCTTTTGTTTCGTTTTTTATTTAGAAATGGTTTAGGTCAAAAGTCAAAACTAGGAATTTTCAAAAGGCAATGACGTCGCTGTTTTGATGACTGTTTATACGCAATTTTGTTTGTCTTTTTTTTTTTTTTTTTTTGCTTTTGGAAAAAATATCATACAGATTCTCTCCTATCTCATTGATTTCTTCAAAATGTCTTTTTATAATGATCAAAAGAGCAAGTTTCTTGAGGGGGAATAAACAATACCCATTCTACAAATTTTTAAAGAAATAGTCTCATTGAGATATGTATTTATTGTTTTTAGATAACAGTTTCTTTTGGGGACTAAGTTTCTTGATTGCAGTTCATGCATCAATCTTTTTGTTTTCTTTTATGACACAAACAAGTTGCTGATTTTGGGTGTTATACCACCTATATTTCTAAGCTAATCAATCAATTTGCTTTTATTACAGAAAATAATAAGAATCTAAAAGGGAAATAACCTAACACATCCACTAAATTCAGGAGATCTTATTAAAATTCATACTTGCAGTTACAAAATAGTTAAGCATATCTGGACAAAGGCAGTTCAAACTTCAGAAGACATTGAATGCTTTATGTCTGACCAGATCTACTGTTATAACTTTCATCTGCATGGGTGTGCGTGTGTATCCAGAAAAAATTATGGGCAGAACATCCTGTGATATAATAAGTAATTGTTTCCAAAATCGGTTCTGGGAAAATAGTTGTTTCCAGAATATAAATAAGTAAGATACTAAGAAATTTTGTATTAAAAGAAGATATATATATGTGGTTGATAACATGGTAAATGGAGTTGAGGATGTGTAAGGGACCCATAGTTCGTCTAAACAACCGACTTAGCAGGTAACCCTTCCACACGCGGGTGAGTGTCTTTGCCCTATAGCACGCGTTTTGCTCCGCACGTGGGATTAATACAAGTCTACTCACATTTCAAAGAGTGAAGACACTCTTATCCGCTTCAAGAAAACCAAAATTAAGTTTTATTTTCTTATGCTAGAGAGTAGAGACTAAAGAGTGATTGATATTGGATGCTTTAAAACAGAATATTATGAACGGAAGTTAGACTTCAGAAAGATAGAAGTAAACTAAATTTAAAATGTTTAAAATTGGATAAACATATAGTCTTAGATCATGAAGTTTCTTACGGCATCTCCATCCTCACTCCATATTTTACTCCATTTATAGAATAAATGGAGTAAAGAACAAAAAAATAAAAATATTACTAAACCAATTTTCCATTTGCTTTAGGATCTTCTCCCAAAGTACACTCCATACTTAAGAAAAGTGATACATATTCTAGCTCTAGAAGTAAATAAAATTAAAATGTGTCTTAAGGCTTTTATACATAACCTTGTTTTAGTGAACTTCAGTTACTTTACATTTGTATGTTACTGATATATGGAATTCAAACTTGGTCTTCTGGTAGTTTTTTTTTTTCTGATCAACATTTTCTTCTGGGAGACTAATAGTAATTTGTAATGGAGTGATTAGGGTAAAGCGAGTGAGGGAAACACGAGGAGACGCGTGTGGAGGGAGAAAGAAAATGAGGCACGCCTTCTTTTCTTTGTGGTGTTGGGTGGGCGACAGAGAATGTCTTCACTTGGCCGCCCGATTCCACTTTTTTTCATTTTAACTTCTCTTTTAATCATTTTTAAAATTCTCCCTTAGCTTTTCTCCTCTATATATTTTATATTTAATATTAGTCCCACAAAACATAATGGATTAGTCTGTTCGATTATAATGGTAACATAATGGATTAGTCTGTTCGATTATAATGGATTAGTCTGTTCGATTATATCATTTTACTTACTCCTCTTTGTTCATCACACAAAATTTAAACTGTCTCTCTATGTGATTTACTATGTTACCAAAGTAGACTGACATATGAGTTTGAAGTATATTGACAGTATAATCTTGCTTCAGAGCAAGTTGGGTGATATAATCATATAAATGCTGATAAGTAAAGAAAGTTTGAAGAGAAACTTGGAAGAAGACTTTGCTATGTTTCTTCTGGTCAAACTTGGTCTATTATTTATATGGTCAACTTAATAGTAAAATATTAAAGCGGTATGATTTTGTGTTATATGCCTTTCAAATTATTTCCCAAAACTCAGTCAGCAAATTAGATCAGATTGTGGACCAAATCACCGAGCCTTTTTATGACATTGATTTTGGTTCTTGGAAGACTGATCCTTCTTCGGGTTCATGTAATATCCTTTTATTCTTTTTTTTTTATCAATAATACACGTTGAATTTTCAAAGAAACTAATATTGCCAATGTGAATCAGAAAGGAGTCTGGGATATTGACAACTAAAATGATTTCTTAGAGCTCATATATAGATCACTTTCTTGCCATCGAATTGAAAACCTTGTTATCCAACCAATAGATTTAGGCCTTGATATACATGAGGGAAACCCATGTGATTTTAAAAAGCTCTATTGTTTTATAATATAGGAGTATATGAAAACAACTATTAATTTACAGAAACTTGTACATACAAACAAGGAAACGACCCACTCACCACGACATGATACATTCATAACACACATTATAATAGTATAGCAACACAAAAGGACTATAATACCTATAAACCAACTTTATCTTATGTTATACACTTCCCAAATAAACTTCACATCTACATTTTAACCTACTGAGATTTTACAAGGAACAAGTCCATTTGATCCTCGAGAAAAACGTCAAGATCTCGACCAACCAGTTTTACTACAGAACAAGAAGTGATTTCATACCTTTCTTTAACATGCAAGAACACTCGAGCCATTACTATCTCCATCAACTCTTTGATGATATCTTTTCTACTGTCAGAGAAATAAACAGCCGCTAGTAATCGTTCCATGATCTTAGCGTCAACTTCCAGCAAACAATCTGATGATCTCACGCATTTTTCAAAAACCTCTTTTACGCTCTTTTTTATTCTTTCTGCTAATCCTTCAAAGTCGAAAAGCTTAAAAGGAACCTCAGTGAGACGGTCGTGTTTCCTCAAATTCACTAACCAAACTTTTGAGTGCTCTTCACTATGATCTGTTTCCTCGGATTCGGTTTCTTGAGCCGGAAGATTCAGATCAAGAACTCCCTTATTAATTCCGTTCAACTGTTTTCCTGTTTCTACAGTCTCGTTCTTGTCCTGAGCGTCCTTCAAGCCTATCATCTTCCTCTTTTTCACCGACCTCATTCTAGAAATCGATCTCACATTTGGTAACCTGGACACAGTTTCAATCCATATCTCCACCTGCCTACCTTTTGCTCTCAAGAGTTTCTCTTCAGAGTAAATGGTTATTGTTCCAGAATCATCTACCGAAGATGAAGTCATAACAAACGTGGTGTTTCCTATTCCGACTTCTCTCCCATGTGAATCCATAAACTTTCCAGTTTCAATAGCCTTTAACAAGCTCATCTGAAGCTTCTCGTCGGCTTTGTCAATGTTCTCAAGGAAAACTACACAGAAAGGATTCCTACACAGCACTTCAAAGATATGATCCACCATTGTCTTTCCTCTCAGCCTCACAACATCATCACAACCGCCCATTCCGTGCTCCGCAGCACCAAGATCAACGGGCATGAATCTGTGTTCGCTTTGATACATAATCTCAGCAAGCACAAGCGACATTCTCCTCTTGCCTACGGTATCAGGCCCAACCAAATGGAGCCAGACGTCTCTTCTAGTGCTGATCCTAGGCGGTTGTGACAAGGCGCAGCTGATAACTCTAGCAGCCTCATCTTGCCCTGGAACCCTATCGGTTAATCTTCGGTATATAGTCTTGAAGCTCTCTACGTTGAGATCCCTTGATGCAGATCGTGTATGAGCAAATTCTTTGTCAGCCAAATGATTCTTGAGACCAAATCCTGTGGTGACCGGACACATCTTCACATTTAGATCAGTCGTGACCGATTTAGCTGAACTGGTCGATGCAGAAGCACTGATCGTCGACTTAGTTCCACAAACTGATTCCAACTCTTCTGTGGTCTGCACCGAGGGGATCAATATACACGTTAAAATTAACATAAAACAGTGAAATAACAAAGTCAACTATGGAAACTTGTTGCCCACGAAACATGATTTGAAGTATAGGAGATTAACAAAATTAGGAGAAGGTAAAAAGTAGACGGACCTTGGAACCAGATATCTGGTTTAAATCGGTTCTTGTGGTCATCTGCAACCAAGGTGGCAAGGTAGATTGGGTCTTATTGGATATTGAAGAAACCGGACCGGTGGTTTCCTTGTTAAAACCGGAGAAGGGTAGTTTTAGGTCAGAAGGAGTTGAGAAGAATCCACCAAATGGAACAAACGATCCCATCAAACTGTATTCAATTATAACATGTCAACGTCATCGAAGACAAATGTACAGAAAAAAAGGAAAAGGCAAATAGAGTCGACTCCTCCCATGCCCCCAATTCTTTAGAGTCAATCTCTTATGGACTCCTCAAATCTCCTATACCCCTTTTGATTTAATGAAATATAGAAACCCGATATTGCCCTTTTCAATTTTCGAATTTTTTTTTTCAAATTAAAAAAATTCAAAATTTTAAAATTTCAAAATTTCAAAATTTTCAAATTTTCAAAAATTTCAAATTTTGAAATTTCAAAATTTCAAAATTCACTGCAATTTCATATTTCGGATACTATATTATAGGGTATAGTTTTACTTAGTTGTACTGAGTTATACTTTGTTCTACTGGGTAATACTGATGTTTAGTTATACAAGTTATATTGAGTTATACTGGTTATACTGAATACTACTGAGTATTACTGAATTCAGTTATACCAAATTCAACTGAGTAGGATATAGTTTTACTTAGTTGTACTGAGTTATACTTTGTTCTACTGGGTAATACTGATGTTTAGTTATACAAATTATATTGAGTTATACTGGTTATACTGAATACTACCGAATTCAGTTATACCAAATTCAACTGAGTTCTACTGGTAATACTGAATACTTGAGTGTTACTAAATACAGTTATACCAAGTTCTATTAAGTTATACTAGTTATACTGCATAATACTAAGTACTACTTAGAATCAGTTATACCGAGTTCGACTGAGTTCTACTACTGTGTAATACTAAGTACTACTGAGTTAGTTGTATCTTGAGTATCTTGAATCGAGATCCGAAGATGGATAAATGAAAATCACAAAACATTGAAACAAAGAACAACTCTAAATAAATAAATAAACTTAGAAAGAACCCTAAAATCAAAGAAACGCATAATTTTGTTGAACAATCCTAAATCGAATTATACAAAAGCCCTAAATCAAAGAAAAACCCAGAAATTCTCATCAAATCAGGTTGAGGCGTCCCCGTTCTTGATATATTCTGCTCGGTATCCATGAAAAAATGAAGATCCTGCTTGTTATCCATGGAAGACGACAGATTATGAAGAGAAAAGAAGAGATGCGATTTTCACAGATAGAGAACAAGAAAATCATGAGAGAAAATTTAAGAGACGGAGGAAAGAAAAAAGAAAAGAAGAAGAAAATGAAAAGAAAAACTGTCGGCTTCTCATTTTATTAGATTAGGTTATAGGATAGAAGGACAAACGGTAATTCTTTTAATTTCAGCATTAAAAATAAATCAAATAATAAATGAAATTAGAATGGGTCCTCGAGAGATTGAGTTATGAGATTTTGGGGTAAATGAGGATTTGTCTCTTTTTTTTAAAGTTATCCCATTGTTTTTTTTTACATTTTAACCATTGTGTTTGCTACTAAAAAATCTTTAGTGACATCGATCACTTAGAAATTCTAAGAGCAAACGTTACATCAAAAGAATTAAAGAAAAAGCTAACTAGAGTTCGATATCCCTGTTGAAAAATAAGATACTGTTTTCTTAACAAATATCATGTAAACTAAACAGTAAACACTAACGCAGTTATGTAACAATTAGATTGCTTATCCGAACAACAAAGACCAATAAATCTGAAGTTATTCATAGTAAGACAAATTCGTCTAGAATGATGGTTAATAAGCTATTATAAAAGGTGACAAACCAGATTAAACTGTTTTAAATATGACTATTGTCATGTTTTGGAACACAATTTTGTTGTTTTTTTTAATGAAAATTACAATTTTGTTGTTTTAGTAGAAGAAATAGACGTTTTTTTTCAACAGAAGAAAATAGTCATTGAACAAGGTTAAACAAACGATTGATCAGTAACCGCATCTGTTCAACTTCGCGTACACATTTATTTTCACATAACCAAGATACAATATAAAAGTTATGCATATTTTTGTTTTCCTTCAAAATTTTTTTTTTTTTTTTTTTTTTCCTTCAAAATTTTACTTTATAGTTAGCTGAAATAAGAGAGACTTCGACGTAATTAAATACTCCCGCGCGAATCATAAACCGTTAGAAAACCGTTATTAAAGACGCGTTTGGTGTCATTAAACGCGCGGGAAAGAGGTATAGCAATAACCTGGACTTGTGGTGAGGCAGAGGAGACGTAAGAGTTGTTGTAGTGATGGTGAGTAACTGCAAGTCCCAATCTTTTCCACGTTAGGAAACTTCTTCACCATCTCCTCGTAAACGTCGTTGCTCGCCGCCGCTCCGATCAACCACACTCTCCTCCCTGATCTCCTTAACAACTCCGAGACCCTATCTTGAATACTTGAGTGTTACTAAATACGCTTATACCAAGTTCTATTAAGTTATACTAGTTATCTTGCATAATACTAAGTACTACTTAGAATCGCTTATACCAAGTTCTATTAAGTTATACTAGTTATCTTGCATAATACTAAGTACTCTTGAGTTAGTTGTAATCTTGATATCTTGAATCCAGATCCGAAGATGGATAAATGAAAATCACAAAACATTGAAACAAAGAACAACTCTAAATAAATAAATAAACTTAGAAAGAACCCTAAAATCAAAGAAACGCATAATTTTGTTGAACAATCCTAAATCGAATTATACAAAAGCCCTAAATCAAAGAAAAACCCAGAAATTCTCATCAAATCAGGTTGAGGCGTCCCCGTTCTTGATATATTCGCTTCGGTATCCATGAAAAAATGAAGATCCTGCTTGTTATCCATGGAAGACGACAGATTATGAAGAGAAAAAGAAAGAGATGCGATTTTCACAGATAGAGAACAAGAAAATCGCAGAGAAAATTTAAGAGACGGAGGAAAGAAAAAAAGAAAAGAAGAAGAAAATGAAAAGAAAAACTGTCGGCTTCTCATTTTTATTAGATTAGGTTATAGGATAGAAGGACAAAACGGTAATTCTTTTAATTTCAGCATTAAAAATAAATCAAATAATAAATGAAATTAGAATGGGTCCTCGAGAGATTGAGTTATGAGATTTTGGGGTAAATGAGGATTTGTCTCTTTTTTTTAAAGTTATCCCATTGTTTTTTTTTACATTTTAACCATTGTGTTTGCTACTAAAAAATCTTTAGTGACATCGATCACTTAGAAATTCTAAGAGCAAACGTTACATCAAAAGAATTAAAGAAAAAGCTAACTAGAGTTCGATATCCCTGTTGAAAAATAAGATACTGTTTTCTTAACAAATATCATGTAAACTAAACAGTAAACACTAACGCAGTTATGTAACAATTAGATTGCTTATCCGAACAACAAAGACCAATAAATCTGAAGTTATTCATAGTAAGACAAATTCGTCTAGAATGATGGTTAATAAGCTATTATAAAAGGTGACAAACCAGATTAAACTGTTTTAAATATGACTATTGTCATGTTTTGGAACACAATTTTGTTGTTTTTAATGAAAATTACAATTTTGTTGTTTTAGTAGAAGAAATAGACGTTTTTTCAACAGAAGAAAATAGTCATTGAACAAGGTTAAACAAACGATTGATCAGTAACCGCATCTGTTCAACTTCGCGTACACATTTATTTTCACATAACCAAGATACAATATAAAAGTTATGCATATTTTTGTTTTCCTTCAAAATTTTTTTTTTTTCCTTCAAAATTTTACTTTATAGTTAGCTGAAATAAGAGAGACTTCGACGTAATTAAATACTCCCGCGCGAATCATAAACCGTTAGAAAACCGTTATTAAAGACGCGTTTGGTGTCATTAAACGCGCGGGAAAGAGGTATAGCAATAACCTGGACTTGTGGTGAGGCAGAGGAGACGTAAGAGTTGTTGTAGTGATGGTGAGTAACTGCAAGTCCCAATCTTTTTCCACGTTAGGAAACTTCTTCACCATCTCCTCGTAAACGTCGTTGCTCGCCGCCGCTCCGATCAACCACACTCTCCTCCCTGATCTCCTTAACAACTCCGAGACCCTACTCACGATGTAACTCGCCGCCGACCCGTTCCCCTCGCCGTCGTCGGTGAAAACCTTTAGGTCTCCGTAGCTCAATACTAAACCACGTCCTGAAACTTGCTCAGCCACCTTCTCCAGATCGCGAAACCTCGCGTCCGTGTAGGTTTTATCGAATTTAACGTTGACTTGGTCGGAAATCTCTGAGCTGAGGCTAACCGCGGTTAAACCGTCGGTTCGGTTATCTAACGAATTTAAAAAACCGGTTAGTAAAGCTTGAGAAGATTCTCCCACAAGCAGAGGGTTCCTCCCTTTGTCCCTCGTGAAAAACGCGCTGATCCTCCCGTGATCAGCAAGATTCCGGTTCGGTACGCTGAAACCCCATCTAACCGGGTTTAGTTCCGGTCCGTTATAGAGGAACAGAGGCTGTTGTTGTTGCCGTGATGATGAGTAACGGAGAAGGTGAGGGATGGGGCGGATAATCGAGAGCTTTAACTCGGAGCTCCGGAAACCCGCTTCACCGAACACCCGACTCACAACCGGATCATCCAAGATCGAGAGAACCAGCTGACGAAGCTCCACTCTCACGCAAGAGAGCGAGTTCGAACTCTGGTTCTGAGACATCATCATCTCTTGGTACATCCTGAAGTTCTCCGGGAGGCGACGCTGGTGAGCCTGAGAGCGTTTGATAGCAGCCATGAGAGAGTTCGAGACGGGCGGATCATCGGATCCGGGTTGCTGTTGACCCGATTGGATCCGGTCTAAGGACACGCTGAGGCAGAGATCGAGAGCTTGGAACTGGAGACGAGGAGAGTAAGCTGAGTTTCGGACACGAGCGCACGCGTCGCGTAAGAGGGAGGTTGGGAGTGAGAGTAACGCGGAGACGGCGTGAAGCGACGTCGTTTGAGAGTGTCCTCGTCGACGCGCCGCGTTGACTGCTTCTTGTAGCGCGTAGGATGATTCCGCCGTTAAGCATTGCTTCGCCACGTTCACCGCCGTTGGCATGGCCGGTAAACATATATAAATACACGGATAAAATTCGAAATTTCGAACAAAAGAAATTAAATCCGATGTTTTCTTCAGGTAAATTATTTTACTATTTTCAGCGATTTGGTCATAAGAAGAATGTAATGAGAAATAAATTAATTTATGGAAGTAGAAAAGAGGATGATACACTGTTGGGTTGAGTGGAACACAAAGGTGGGACCCGGGACACGAGGGGGCAGTGAAAGTGAGAGTTTGGAATCCAACAGAAACAGGAGAACAGGTGGTGACTGGTAATAGATTCTCAGATTCTTGTTGCTTGTCTTTTGATCATTCTTTTTATTTATTGACTGCCGTTCTCAAGTCAAGTTATTTTCTAATATCAATAATCTATTTTCTTATTTTGTAAAAGAAATTTACACGACATATTATTACACGAAATACCACACGATTAAATATCTCCGTGATACAGATACTCGTAACTCATACGATGTGACTGAAAATTGTATTTAAACCCTCTATTTGTAAGAGAGGAAAATATGATTTTAGCTTTCAGAAAACGGACAAAGATTTGTTTTCATATATATAAACAAATATTTGAACTACCATACTGTTTGACATTAAGTGACTGGTCATTAACTTAGTGAACTTTGTGGAGTAAGTTTTTGCCGCTCTTCGATAACATATGATTCTTTAGGTCAAGTCGTATTGCCGCTTTACAAGTTTCAGTGTTCTTATAAGATCACTTGTGGAATCTAGCTATCTACGTAAATTTGGTTACGACATACAGTTTGAAATACTCTTCGTTCTTCAGGTTTATTTTAAGTTTTCTTTGTATATCTAATAACCTTATAACAGAAAAAAAAATTATATAATTCTGTTCACCTGAATATCTCGAACACTGTCACGAATCAGGATTTTAATTCTGAGTTCGTAATATAATATAGTCAGCGACGCTAGAAGTTCTATTGACCTAGTTAGAGGATGGGAACGTCTAGCCTCGACCATGGCTGTAACTGGTAAATTGTTTTAGGAATATATGAAATTAAAGGAATTGGAATAAATGAGATACAACGGAATGGAATGGCTCTAATTTAAGGGATAAAAGGAATATAATATATAATTTAGGGCATCACATTCCATCCATTCCTTGCATTCCTCTTCTTTTTTCTTCATGAACAAATTTTGACGTAACTTACAGTTTTTCCAATCATTCCAAAGGAATTGATGGAATCAAAAAGTTTTATTTTTCTTTGTAACTGGTAAATTTTTTAAGAAATTCTCATGAATGGCTAATTCCACATGATTCCATTCATAAATACTACTCACTCCGTTCGTTTATAAATGACGCTTTGTATATTTTCACACAAATTTAGGTGACTTGTACAATGCTTACTCTAACCTGTTATAATTAATTAATTTAGTCTAGACCATATTTACGACAGGGATAAAACAAGGGTAAAAAAAGTCAAATTTTTTTATATTTTGTCTAGAAATTTGTAAACGACAAGTATTGTGAAACAAGATAAAAGTTCTAAAACGTCATTTATAAAAAAACAGAGGGAGTACATTTCAGTTGCAGTCCATATCTTTCTCTATGGTCATGCTACTTTTTTTTATTGTATTAGGTTACGAAAAAATAAAACATACAATGTTGTAATATGAAAAAGGAATCCAATGACATTTATTACCGGAAGTTATTGGAAAGATCGGTGTCGGTCTTATCGGAGCAAAATAAAAACAAGGGATACGATCATACGACTTTATGAAAATAAAAAAAAAAGAAAGTGACACAAACGATTGCAATAAAGGAGAAAAGAAAAGAAAGGTCGCTTTGCATCATAAAGTTTGAGAGAGACAAATGAGAAGAAGGCAGCCCTTTTTCACCACAGAGTTCACTTTTCATCACTTTCTCTATCCCTTTCTACAAGGAAAAGGATTATTAGAATAATTATATGTTTTATCATATGAACATATTCCCAGAGAACTTCAATGTAATTGTAGTTTTTAGCTATGATTATATGTAGATGAATAGCCTAGCTACTTTTGTATTTGTATTGAACTAGGTGAAAAAAATTCATCGTGATAAAAAAAAGGTGAAACAAATTTTGGGAATATTATAACAGTTTGTATTAGTATCATTATTACAACTTGATTCATTCTTTTGTTTGTGTGAGTTGTAGTAGATAAAAGTCGCTAGCATATTAACAATACTTTATAGCATTTTTTACATGATTCACATTGAAAAACATGACCTTTGTGAACCCACATAGATGATAGAATGATATATGTAGATATACTAGGTGTCATCTTCTCACTCGCTTAAGTCAGTGAGTGCCCTATGAATTTTCGACAACTACTTATCTTCTACAAGATTATATATGATGCCAGACATTTTTGTTCTGAGTACTGATATTTTCCAACGGAACAAAAATAATTTATAGAATATTTATTAACTAACTTTTACTTTTTTTCCCATCAAGTATTGGCGCGAAGAGGACCTTTCCTTTGTAGATTTACCACTGATTGGAATATTTTCTCCTTTTTCGTTTGCGCTCTTTGAATAGACAAGTCATCCACATATTACACATTTATAGAATAATTATTTTCGTGTTAAAAAAAAAGAATAATTATTTTCAAATTTTCTTTTATGAATTAGGATAATTTGTCTCCCTCGTGATATTTGGTAATGTACATATGTTATATATATATATATATATATCAGTAATTGGTTTTTTGATGATTAAATATATGTATAGATATGAAAAAAAAAATGACCTCAAGTAAGATTTGAAATCGGTGCATGGAATCCACTTGGTAGCAAGTTTGCCATAATTATCAAGACATTATATTGTTACCTTTGTCAAAATAAATCCTTTTGTCCTTAATACCTGCAACTAATCAGTAATCACACATTATATTATTTTTTCAAAACCAGCTTTTTGTCACTTGGTTAGTTATATTGTATCACACTTTGAGCAAAAGATTCAAATATACTGTCGAATAGATTACTAAGTTAGACATAATGTGGAATGGTATGAAATATATAAGTGTAAAAAACTATGAACTTGAGCTGGAATCATGCACTTGGCCAATCCATTCATATTTGATGCACTACGGTCATATATTTAACATTGCTTTCGAAAGTAAAACAATTATTCTTTTCCACAATCATATAAGTTAACATAGGACAGCTTTTTACATATCAATGAATGTGTCACATGAGATATTTTTCAATAAAAGTGAAGGTTACTTCTTTAGGGAACCAATATCCTCCTTGTTGACGTTTTCCACGCATACACTAGAAGAATATGACAGATAAAACAAAACCCAAAAACTTATTTGAATAATGGGAGATGGGAATACCCTTAATAGAGGTCCAAATTAAAGACTTGTCCATAATGTGACAATAAAAACTCAAGCTCTACAATTATCGTTGAATGCTTACCATTTTGTCCTTGGTGAGTTGGAAGTTTAGGCAGAGAAAAAAGTACAATGACGCATTTTGTCCTTGTGAGGAGAAAGTACAATGATGCATGTTGTCCTTGGTGAGTTGGAAGTTTAGGCAGAGAGAGAAAGTACAATGACGTAAGGGTTTCAGATTTTGTCAGAGATCACACAAGTTCCTATTGAACCATAGATCTGACACCACGCAATTCTCCACCACACATTTTTTTTTCTTTTTGAGTGGGTAGGAAGCATTTGTCTATTGAACCATAGAAGCCAATTTACTAAAAAATAGTATATAATACATGTATAGTTAATGTAAAGATAGATAGAGATGATAAATAAATTTTTAATAATTGTCATTTTTCAAAAATAATAATTCTTGTTAGCTGATACATAGTTTGGCATATAGTTTGTTAGCTGATATATTATTTGATAAATGATTTGTTAATCGATACATCATTTGTTATCTGATACTTGTTTCATTAGTTGATATAATGTTTATTACTATATGAAATAACTAACAAAAATAGCCAACAATTGTATCAATGTATATTATTGTTTTAACTACATGTGGTTTACAAGGTATAATTATTTGTATACAGAGTTGTTGTTGCAAGTTGACCTAAACTGATAATACATTAGTTAACTGCTACCATTCAACCATACATGTTAATAAATAATTTAAAGTTCATAAATGAAAATGTTGACATCTACATACATTCAAGAGTATATATATTCTAGAACATGGTTCAAGTTTGTCCAATTGGTTAGTGTCGAGTGCATTAAATACTTCAACATCTTGGGTCAGCATTGTTGATTCTTCTTCTATTCTTTTTGGCTTCTTACTCCTTTTTATTTTCTTAAATCCTCACTCCGGTCAAATTACTTGATGTGAGACATTTCATAAACATTAACTTCTTGAAGACTCGTATAACCAAACATTTAGCAGTTAACGACAAATTTTTTATAGCAGCTAACTAACCATATATCAACTAACAACAAATATTTCATTACATCTAAACAGTTAGAGGAACACATGTTTCGTAATAGCTAACTTAGTATGTATCAACTGATGACAACATATTTTCTAGCAGAGAACAAACCATGTATCAGTAATCAACAACTATTTTATAACATCTTTCATTTTATTAATTAGTCAGCAGCAGTCATACTTTGTTACCACTATCCAAACATTTATCAGCACATGGTACATCATTTGTATCATCAAACCATACATTCATGAGTTAAATTTAACTATTTTATTGAGGTTAAAAGCATGTACTACTGTAACGAAGAAATATGTTTAAAATGGTTAACTCCTAATCTATCCTTCAAGAAAACCATAACAACAAAGTGAAGATTTTTTTCTTTAGTTTCATACTTGGAATCCAGATTACTAACTCAGAAAGTTTTTATAGAATTTTCAGAGACAATTAGCACTCATGTTAAGCTAAAACAACCAGAAACTCAAAAGAAAGAAATTGAATCTTGCATAGATCTATTCAAAGCAAGCAACCAACCAAACATTTAAAAAATAATTTTATATTTATAAAAAAAAAGAATTGATTAGTATTCACCTGATAGTCATGAGATTTCTTTTATGACCGAAACAATTAGCTGATTCACTTTCCCCCTTGGAATCTTCCTCTCATAAACAAATTAGAAATTGAAATAGAGAAGAGAGATGAGTGAAGAAGAGAAAATAAAAAAGATAAAAATGAATAAAAGAAGAGTGAAGAAAGGAAAATACAACCATACAAGTGGAGAGTTAAAACTTATGGTAAGAAGAGAAAGGGAGATAGCTAGTAGGTTCACTAGTTTGTAAACACTGACGCACGCAGACAAACACAGAGCCAACTGACACCACTACACATAAGGAGAGGAGTAAAGATCTAGGATTAAAATTGTCATAAAAATATTTATGTCAACTCATGTGTAGATCTCTAATTAAGGATCTTCTTAAAGACATAGAAGCCAATTAATCCTTGAATAAATTAAATAAAAAATGGTGTTGGTAAAAAGCAAAGCTGGCTTTTGTATTATCATCCAATCAGTTCAAAAGTAGTATTATTTATAAGCAACATAATTACGCTCATTAATCCAAAAAGAACACATAACTACCATCATTCCTTTGGTTCTAGACTATAACATTAAGTTTAAACAAAAAAAAAACTATAACATTAAGTTAGAGTTGACTATGATTCAACTTAGAGCAACATTATTTATTGCTTCATATCTGTCGCTTTTTAATCGGTGATTGGTGACCGCTAATGTTTTATCTATCTTTAGTTGGTACATCAAACTTTAATTGACACAATTTTCTTGTAAATGTGCATCACATCAGACCTGGTATATACATAACCATGTAAATCGCATCAAAATCAATATGACAAAGTAAACCAACATGATGAAACTTTTTTAAACCATTCATTAGTACCATCATAGTTGACCTATCAATATGGATCTCGTCCGGTCTACCTGAATACATAAGTATTTTGAGTTCTTGTCCAAATTCTAGTGAATGAGTGTCTTTTTAAAAATTTCTGATGAGTTAAACCCCATGCCAATTAATTGTTAGTCATTTTGAAATTGGTCGATAATCAAACCCCTGATTGAGAACAAAGAATACTATTGTAATAAGCCGACGAAATAATTGTAACACCTATAAAAAGACAAAACAAAAAGATCAAAAGATGAAAAAACTGAGGAAAGAGTGACTGACATTTTGAAAAGTTGAGATTTGAAGGGTCGGTCAATCCATTAGGGAGGGTGGGGGGCAATGAGAGATAATATTAGATTACAGAAATGATGAAGTTGCCATTATATGTTAAGTTGTATTTTTGTTGTTGTTATAACGGAAATTGAAGAAACTATTAGCATTGTGGGTCTTTACTGTCCAATTGACAAAACTAATACTCAAAAAGATGTTGGAAAAATTAAAATCAAATATGAACAGGGGCCGGATATGTTTGTCTCTTGTTTAAACTTTAATGTAACGAATGAACTTCACTCTTCCTTTAGCTGTGTCAATATTTTGATTCAGAGTTATTTGTTCACAAACAGAAATTACAAGTATAACACGTCTACACTAAATTTCATCATTAGCAAATGGAGTTGAGGCAAAACAATAAAATAATAGTTTTATGATTTAGGTCGCATATTGTATTCCAAACACGATGAAAATTTTACGTTTAGGTGATGTATGAATGGTAAAAAGGGAAAAATACATTAAAATATTAAAACATAAATAGACATGGATAAACTTTGCACATGACATGATAATCATAAAAGCACTAAAACGTTGCTTACGTAATGATATTTTGTTTGTATTAGTTGTCATTCATAATTAAAAAATAAAAATTTTGAAAAACAAATATAGCGAGGTCACGCAATTTAAAAAGCGTATCATTCATCTCAAATTACATAAAAGAAAGATTTGGATAATTTATCTCTAAAGTTTTGCATACTGATACTGATGACCTGTATATATAACCAAAGAATCTCGACTCCAAACTCTAAAGTAATATTTGAAACTTGTATAAAAAAAACAACTCTGAAAACTTTTTAAAATGTACATAATCAACCAAAATCAATACCGATATAATTGGGTAAAAGTCTTAGAAACATATGCTTTCAACCATACATAGAATATGTATTTTGACTTTTTAAAGATCTTCAATAGTTTAGTTTATTTTTTAGTTGATTTGGTGGAAGGGAAAGATTAACTACTTTTATTTTTTTATTTTTACAAAGTTATTAATTATTTTAATAAATAAATTCATATTGGCTTTCTTTTGCTTTCAGTCCAAATTTTTTTTTTTATATTCGGTCCAAAGTTTTCATAGGCAGGCCAGGCCATAATTGATTTGAAACCACGATAAGAAAATTACTAAATGCTATTGTTAATGTTGAAAGAAGCACAGAGATATTCCAATACATAAGGAGTTTCAACTAGAGAGAGCAGTAACACCAATAACAAAGGCCAAAACCCACTACGCAGAATCAAGACTGTCTAATATACAATCATGGGACCCTAAAATCACGAGCCCTAAAGAACGAATTATAGTTAGGACTGATCATTTTATCCGTTTAATTTGATTCGGTTCGTTATTCGGTTCGATTCGATCCGAAAATTCCGAATATCTGTAAACTTTCGAAGCAAAGCAAATACTAAATCAATATCCGTTAAAATCGAAACAAATCACAAATATTAAAAATTTTGGAAAGCGAATATCCGATCCGATCCGGGAATATATAAATACATGTATATCTTGATTATATTTTAAAGTTTTAAAAAAGTATATAATTATTATTCTAACATATGATTTGACAAATTATATTCACATTATTACTTATATAAAAGTATTACATAAAAAGAAGAGAAATTTTTTATGATAATTATAATTTTTTCTTAAGTTTTGTGTTATTATAATTGTTAATTAAGTTTAGTTTTTTTAAAAAAATATGTAGATTCACTACTTCTTTTAATTTTTACTTTATATATCATGCAAAAAATATTTTATAAAACAAAATTGTATCGAATTTTTAAGATTATTTGTATTAATCAAAACAGATTAGATATCCGTAAGTATTCATAAATATTCGCAAATATTTATTTATTTTCCGAATATCCGTTTTTCCGAATATCCGTATTTTTCCGAAGCAAAGCAAATCGAAAAATTAGATATCCGTAGTATTCGAAACAAATCACAAATACCTTCAAAAACCCGAATATCCGATCTGTGCCCAGGCCTAATTATAGTCCATATCTCTCTCTCATGCTCCACCACATCTACATAGCATCTTTTACTTTCCCCATTTATAGTACACTTATGTTCTCTCTCCTTTTCTAATGACTAATGTGCCTTTTCGTATTTGGTAAACTTTGTGACCCCTTTTTGTTAACTTGTCTTGCATTGATTAGCCATGCAAATCTAGAAAAGACACATTATCTGATGAATAAAGCTAAGTACGCAACGCTGATTTGGAAAATTAGAGTTAACGAGGATCAGTTTCAAGCGGCTTTTCCATCTCACTGCTAGGAAAGCAAAACCTTCGACTATAATAACATCATATGGTGGAGGGATTTATTTTCTGCATGACACGTAGAATAGTTTGTTCAATGAGTGACTTTGACGATGACTACTTATGATGACAAAATAAAAGGCAAAACAAGAAAATGAGGGCAAATAACTGTATTTAGTGGTTTTCCCCCGTTTCTCTAGGTGTGCTAATTTGTCATCTAGTGATTAATGGTTTTAATTGATGTGGTAAGAAAACCTTTTCCGAAATATAATGATTAGTATGGAATTTACATGAAACCTATATTGTAGTATTTACCTACAACCTTATTTTAGTTCTCCTTCACATGTATGAATCTTGTAACTTACTGACAAGGGAAATAAGGCCCTATCTCATGGGCCTGTCATAATCCTTTGCTCAACTAGCTTAGCCCATTAGTGTTTCATGGGCATACAATAGTTAATCACCAAAGTCAAAAGTTGTGAACAAGAAATCAACAGCAAACTGTTTTTTTCTTCCAGTGGAATGTCATATTGTGAATGAGAAATTGGCACATATAACCATCAACAAAAAATTAATTAGCAAAATAACCATACGAAGAATATGGTTAGAATACACATTTATTTTATATATTAAATACAAAAGTGCCCTTATGAAATAATGGTTGATACAAAAATCTAAAAAAAAATTATTTTCGCATTTATTTATACATGCACCGAAAGTTGTCTTCATTATCAATATCTTTAGATTCATATTGGATAACTTAGCACTATTTTTTTCTTTTCCAGATTTGCACCGATCACAGCTCTAATGAACCTTTTGAGCTGTGATGATTGATCTTCCCATCTCTTCGATTAAGAATCTGCATCTCTTCAATCATCCGTCTTAACATCCAAAATCGCCATAATTTCACCAAGGTTCGATCGATTCTCACTAAAAACAGTTAATGTATCATCACCAACCCAGAATCTGACGTTGTGTTGAATTGAAAAAAAATGAACAGTTCACATTACATGTGATTGGTTATTCTATTATATTCGGCAAACATAGAATTGAAAGTTTCTCTTTCTCCTCGTTTTCTCCATCAATTTCGGTGATAATTCTATTAACTCTTCTATAAATCATATCTCCAAATCATATCTCCTCCTCCTCTTCCTCCCCATCTTTTTTTTCTTAGGTGCCAACTCAACAAATTCCTGGTACATGTTTTTGTGTCAACTCTCCAATTGCTCGAGTCTGTCTTTTACGCAGTAAATACAGTTGACTCCGGTGATTATAAAAGAATTTCTAAAGCAACAAGTCGAAAAGATAAAAAAGACATAGATATAACAAAAAAATTATGAATATATTATTCTATACTACATATCTAACAGATATAATATAGTATAATTATACAACGCATTTGTTGAAATATTCAAGCGTAGAAAAGGAGAAAGTGGTCTATTTTCGCATCAAATTGTCAGATTAATCCTTTTACTTTATTACATGGTCATTTGCTTAGTATTTTTCTCAACATCCCGTTATTCACAAAAAAGAAAATCATATATCCATCGACTCGTCCATTCAAGTAAGACATGTGTCTTCAGAAAAGCTGGTCAATAATATCCCTGTATAGTTTGATCAAATGTCGACAATATGGAGGATAATCTTCGAACTAGAATATTTTAAGCAAAAAAACCTAGAATATTTTAAGTTTTTTTTTATATTCATCTAAATTGACATCATATGTTAAATATATATAAACTCTTTTTAGATTAACCATTACTTAAAAAAATAAAATTAAAATATTGTTTGTCAACATTATTTTTGTTGTACCCTTTTCTCTTTTATCAGTAAAACGTTTTAAATCTCCTAATTTAACCCTTTAAAAAAATAAATAAATTTTTCTGTTAATTTTTTTTATTTTACTTCTTTCCTTACATAAAATATCAATTTAAAAATATAGTATTACAGATGACAACAAAATATCATCCTAGAATTTTCCAAACGTATTAATAAAATATGTAGATCTCTATAATACTAAATAAACTTATCTATCTAATATTATTAGGAAAAAAATTTAGAATTAACTTAAAGTTATGTATCAGATATATAAAACGATATTAGTTGTGAAACAAATTAATACAGAAATGAAAGCAGTGGTTCGTGTCGAACAGATATAATAATACTTACAACCTCCAAAAATCTCCAATTTTTAAAAACTTAAAATATCATGAATGAAAAATGTTTGAATTCTTGGTCGATTGTGATCTGTGGACAGATTTGTTGATTTAGGATTCCATTTTTTTTTTTGAACAAAGTTGATTTAGGATTCTTATTTGTGTTATTTTTTAAAGAATTGCTATAGGTTTTAATTCGCTGGAACCTTTAAAATGACGATTTTTCTGTTTGACATACTTATGCATTTTCCAACAACCATGCCAACTTCCAATACGTTTAAATCAGTAAAGTTTCGGACCACGTGTTAAATTAAAATCTAATGAAAGTCTCCAGTCCTTGTCTTCATCAGTCATAACTCACATTTTGGTGGCGGGTTGATGTTTGTAATCTATGTGTTAAAGGATTGTTAAAATCACCAGTTTATTTTTGACAACTATATTGAAATGTACAAATTACTTCTTAACATCAATTATTACACGTTGAGTCAGCAATTCTCACTACAACTACACTTGGTTCATATAGCTTCTTTATGACATTTTTTATTCACAATTTACTCTTAAGTTATAGAACTAAAGGATCAAATCAATTATGGCATTGAGACCTAAATGACCTAGAAGGCTAGAACTAAAAACTTAATAATCGAGTTAAAACTCAACTTTGACTAGGTACTGCAAAAAAAATCTCATTACCATACTATAAATCTATGAAGAATAATTAATTTCCAAATAGCGAAGATCCTAAATTCTCTGGCGGAAAAGAATATCCTTAAAATGTGGTCACGTGGAAAAGCTGATTTAGGTCACACTAGTGGCTTTGCTGAGAAAACAAAATAATTGGAGTCGGTGGGGTTCATATTAATGATAGCAAATATATTTAATAATTATGGTTATTTACTATAGAGCTACTAGTAAAACCATGATTTAGTCCACCCACCACATGGACGTTGTACCAAATTCTTTGTTTCTATAGTTTTCTTTCATTATTATCAGTTACAATTTCAGATGTAGCCTACTTGTCTCGAGTCTCAAGATTTATGCAAGTCTACTGAGCATAGTTTGGATCCTTTGAGCCAGTTTCACACAAGAGAAAATAATAGTGACTTTTATCTATTTTACCAAATTAAATTGTATAGTTCGAAACAAATAGCGTTTATAAATAGAGAAACTGATAGAAAAATATATTTGTGGTTTATATGCCATGGGCAGGATACAATTTTGAAAATGCGGTACTCTTGGACTTCAAGAAAGTAAAAATAAAAATTATTGTTGGCATCTTCATGTTTATGTCCCGATAGGAAATGTGTGAATTATCTTCAGACTTAAAAGCAAATATTATGACTTACACGATCCGTTGTGATTAATAAATAATAATTAAACCTACTAAGATATAGATTACTCAAAAATCAAATGGCTATCGTTGAAAGCATATATCGGGGCTGGACGAGCTGTTCGTGCGTATGTTTTTCTTGTCCTGGGCAAACGACTTAATTAGATTTTCAAATACCTTATTGGTTTGACTTGGTTTATATTTAAGGATTACCGTCTACTCCAAGTTTCCAACCCTATTTAGCTGAAATCATATGTTTTTGAGGATATACAGTTTATATGTAGTTTAAAATTGTACTAAACCGTTACTCTTTAGTTTCCTAATTCGAATAAATAGTTAAAACGGATTCTAAAATACTGTATTGTGGCCCAGGTATAGTTTTGTTGTTGTTGTCGTCCTCAAGGATCCTCAGCTTAAAATATTTTGTATTTATACTGCTATTACGAGTATTCATGAACACAACGTTTGTTTCATCTAACGGATTGTCTATATGTTGGCCGAAAAAATTAATTATTCATAACCTAAAAACCAGATTAGTAATAAGTATGATAAATAATGAGTATACTAGATTTTGACCAGATTAAAGCGCGGGTATATTTCTATTTTAATAAAATTTAAAATTTTAATTGAATTTATAATTTTGATTAGAAAATAAATAATTTTACTTAGAAAATAAATAATTTTAAAGTTTTCTATTTGTGTTTTAAAAAAATTATCTATTATAATACTTGATTTTCAAATGGTGTTTTCATATCCAACTCAGACCTATGATTGAACCGATAAATCCACTGATATGTGTATAATTCAGTTCAATTTAATAAAAAGAATTGTAATTATAATTTTAGAAAACCTGGTAAAAATTTAAAAATCCGCTATTAACCTAAGATCTGATATGAGATGATCCGCTGAAAACCAAAAAAATAAATAATTTTTTTGAAATGTTTATTAAATAATTCACACTTCTTAATATTACATAAATTTGAAAAAGAATATTATTTAAACTTTAATGAGATTTGTATTGTGTCATTTGAAGAAAATGAAACAATGGTAATAGGAAACTTTATTATTGATATGAAAATATTATTTTCTTTTTTTGGTTACTAATAAACTATTATAAGTTTGTATTTTTATTTATGTTTAGATCTAAAACTTAATTTTAAGATAAGTTTTTTTAAAAAAATTGAACACTCAAAATTGGCATATCATTTTTAATTTGCATGTATATATTCATATCCGATCTTTAAATAATATTCTAGATTGAAAAATGATATTCAAATTAAATGTAAAATATAATCTACATAAAAATTAAAATTATTATCATTCACAAAATCTGGAAAGTATTAATTACCATAGTTATAGAGAATATTCTATTTTAGTTTATTTTTAGTTTAAATTAAATACCAATGAAAAAGACTTGTAAATATATTGAAATGCAGAGAAAGATCCTAAATTTTTAAAATAGGATCATGTTTTAATAGTATAGATATCGTTCCACGGATTTGCAGCTTGCCTTTTTAGCTGTCAACTTTTTCTCTATATCATGCTTTTACCCTATTTGCTTCTATTACTACAAGTTTCAATTTATGTATTAGTACCAAACAAAAGGCATGGGTTAAAAAATTTTACAAAAACAAAAGGCATGGGTAAAAAAAGTCTCTTATTGCATTGTTTGGAAAACTATATATTTAAAGATTTATTGTATTTTTTAAAAAGAATAGTCATAAGCTTCATAGGTCTATTCCGGATATGTATTATTACTATGTACTTTTTTCTTAAAAAAAAAAAGCTTAGTGGTCAAATAGCATACCGAATACGATTCCACATTCAAACAAACTGTGTTCTCTAATCAAAGTCCAAGATGAGGAATACAATATGGACAAAATCATCTACAACAAGAGCTTGTAACGCAGAAAGGTCTATGAATATGGTGTACGATTAGTAGATTCGATCTAACAACTAAAAAAAAATGAAAAATAAGCATAGTGGAAGATTTTGATTTTTTTATTTTTAAAGTAAAATAACTACGATCATCAGAAAGATTCTCCTTTTTCATTAATTTATTAAACTTTTGAATTCGATTTTGTCCCAATGCAAGACAAAATAAAATGTTAAAAACTCCGTCGGTTCATCCATTTTATAAAATAAAGTCAAAATACGCCAAAGACAGTGATATCATTACACGTGGCGAATAACAGTTGGTACACGTCAGTAAGGTGAAAGTGAAAGAAGAAAAACATCGACGTTGAAACCAAACCAGTAAGAAAAGACATAACACCACCATGTCTGTTGTGATTGTTAGCTTTGGTCCTACACAGCCAAACAGAGAGAAGAAGCACTACTAGAAGAAGAAGATCAAAGACTTAGTCCTAACCTTAGATTAATCATCAGAGAGCATGCGAGAGACTTAAAGCTTATCATCATCAACAATGGGTTCTACTCTCTTCTCAATCACGTGACTTTGCAACTTTCTCTTCTCTCTCTTTCTCTCTCCGTCCATGGCGGTGGATGTTGAATCCGTGCTTCAGTTTCTCCGACGTAACGGCTTAACGGAGGCTGAGTCTGCTCTGAGAGACGACATCAACGAGAAAAACCAACTCGCCTCTTTCGACTTCGAGAAGTTTCTGTTCCCGATTCCTCCGCCGATCAGAACCACCGTCGAAGTTCCCGGCGATAACGGGTCGAAGTCTTCTTCTTCTTCCGACGACGAGTTTGTCAGCTTGGACTCTTCCACTTCCGGCTTCTGTTCTTCTTCCGGTTAGTTTGACCAAATCTTGATCCAACACCTGCTCTGTTTCTTGATTCTTGATTCTTGATTTCTTGATTTGAGTTCAACACGTCGAAACTCAAATGCAGGTTTTGTGAATCCGTATGGATATTGTTCATCATCGTCATCATCTGAATCACAGTCTCAATTCGGTACGGCTCGTGCATATCCGGAGTGGAGTGAGTTTTACTCGCAGACCAACAACGAAGAGACAGAAGAAGATGAGTTCATGTCTCCTGCATTTAGAGAATCTGATTTCTTCATCTGCCCTGCCACTACTACTACACAGGATAAGTTCATCACAGATAACCAATTCGAGAACAAGCTTGGTGTCTACGATAAATCATCAGAAGGATCTCAAACCGAAACAAGTCTTGATTACTTAGATAAGCCTTTTCTTATTAACAGTGTTGAGGATGACTACATTGGTTTGGATGATAAAACCGCTGAACTCCAAGAAGAAGAAGATGCAAAAGACAATGATGATTTGAAGACTGGTGATCAAGTGAACGTAACAGATGAAGAGGTTAATGTTGTTCATGACCTTGAAGAAGATGAGTATGAAGTGTTTGATCTTAGAATCATTCACTGGAAAAATAGGTATGATGATACTTTCTTTCAGGTGGTGTAATGTGATGAAACCATAACCTGCCTTGAGCATAAGCTAGTTAAGCATTGATCTATAAGCCCTAAAGTTCTAGGAATGGAAAATTTTTAACAAATTTATATAAATCCTAACCAAATTACTTATAGCTCCCAAAATCTCAAGACCGGTCCCTGGATTGAAATGAAATTTATAATGATATGTTTTGGTGTTGTTTACAGGACGGGGTTCGAAGAGAACAAGGATCTACCGATTGTGCTGAACTCAGTGATTGGAGGAAGATACTACATTACAGAGTACATTGGCTCAGCTGCATTTAGCAAGGTGGTTCAGGCTCAAGATCTACACAACGGTGTGGATGTTTGCCTCAAGATTATCAAGAACGATAAAGATTTCTTTGATCAAAGTCTAGACGAGATCAAACTCCTAAAACATGTCAATAAGCATGACCCTGCTGATGAGCATCACATCCTGCGCCTCTATGATTACTTCTACCACCAAGTAAGAGCTCTTTAAAATACATAAATATCGGTTAAGTCTCTAATTCTTGAGAATCTGTAAACAGGAGCATCTGTTTATCGTCTGTGAACTACTCCGAGCAAACTTGTATGAGTTCCAAAAATTCAACCAAGAATCCGGAGGAGAACCATACTTTAACTTGAGCAGACTTCAGGTTATAATGCGACAGTGTCTGGATGCTCTTGTGTTCCTTCATGGACTAGGAATCATACATTGTGATCTCAAACCAGAGAATATCCTTATAAAGAGTTACAGAAAATGCGAGGTGAAAATCATTGATCTTGGAAGCAGTTGTTTCCGCTCTGACAACTTGTCCTTGTATGTACAATCACGTTCCTATAGAGCTCCGGAAGTGATTCTTGGACTTCCATATGATGAGAAGATTGATTTGTGGTCTCTTGGGTGTATTTTAGCAGAGCTTTGCTCTGGTGAGGTACTGTCTCTTTTTCCATTAAAGAGCTTATCTATATAGAGAAACTAGTAACATGAATTCATTGTGTTCATCAGGTTCTGTTTCCAAATGAAGCAGTAGCGATGATATTGGCTCGGATTGTTGCGGTTTTAGGTCCTATAGAAATGGAGATGCTAGAGAAAGGTCAAGAGACGGATAAGTACTTCACCAGAGAGTTTGATCTTTACCACTTAAACGAGGTAATTTTATTCTTGATTTAGCTGAAAGAAGTAAGGCCTTGTTGCTAGAAACTGATTCATTGTTGTGTTGGTGTTATAGGAGAGCAATGAGGTTGAGTATATAATCACAGAAGAATCTTGCTTGGAAGATCAGTTACATGTTAGTGATGAACTGTTCTTAGATTTTGTAAGAAGTCTACTTGAGATCAATCCATTGAGACGTCCAACAGCTCTTGAGGCACTTGACCACCCTTGGCTCTCGTCTTCTTCTTACAATTGATTCTTGAGTTTTTATTGGCTTCTTTGTGTTACCTTGTTCTGTCTGATTCTTTGTTTCTGTTCTGTTTTTTCTTTTCTTGATCTTGATTGTGTTTTTGTTTTGTAACTGTGAGGTTATTTGTGTATAGAACTGTTTACATTAATTTCACATTGTAAATAAAAGATTTTGTTTGGTTGGTCTATAGATCCAAACTTAAAAAAAAACTAAATATTGTACCAACGACCATGTTGTTAATACTATGATGACAAAATAAGATACATCATTCATTGTGTCTACTCTCTGTACCAAATACCAATAATGGGTTGTGGTAGTTGGAACAAACTTCCAATGTAGCATATACATTAATACATATCATAAGAAATACAACGAAAAAATACAACAAATTATAAATTGTTAATTTCTTTTTGCATATCATTTTATGGACTATATGCATTGCAAAATGTCAAAGGTGTATAATTCGAAAGTGATGTGCTGCAAAAGAAAAAAAAAGAATATTGATGAAAAAATTGATCTATGTCATAATGATAATTTTAGGTTTGCTATTTATATATTAATTAAAAACCAAATAATAAAAACATATTCTCTCTGTCCCACTATAAGTGGATTTTAAAGTTTTTGCACATGAATTAAGAAAGTACACATTTTTATGTAATTGATCTTGGTAATATAAAAATATCATTAAATGAAATTAGTTCAACCAATAAAAAAATTATAGAATATTTTTTAATTGGTCACAAAATTGAAATGATATTAAATTCTATCTAGATTTGTGAGAAAATCACTTAAAATGGGACAAAATAAAAAACCTAAAACACCACTTAAAATGGGACAAAGGGAGTATATGTTAATAGAAATTAAGTTTTGTTTAAAAGATAAATATTTTTAAGAATGCTATTTAATATAAAAAATGACTAAATTTTACATTTACGACTTCGAAAATATGTGATTAGAAAAGTTTGACATTATTGCATGTCATGATTGCTTTGAATCTTTATAGAAAAAAATTCTTGTTTTGAATATGTTAAATTGATTAAGAAAAAAAAAAGATAAATTGATTCGATATTTTTCTTAACTCCGGTCCGGTCAGCTAAATATATTATTACATGTCCTGAATATTAATAATTAACGTGATTTCTTATTAGTACTATATTCTTCATATCTGAGTGTTGACAATGGTCCTTTCTATAGCCTATATGAGGAAAGTCAATTAAGAAACTAGCTAATGGTAGTGTTCCTTAATTAAGTAGTCCGAGATCTGAACATGTATTTACAGGTAATTCTCGACTTGGATTAGACATTAGTAAATACGTATATATGAGACGTTTAGTCTACCTGCTAATTTACGTACAAAAATTACTGAAGATGGATTGGATTGGTACGAGCTAGAGTGCATGACAAGTGTTTCTTGGTCTTTAAGTCACTTAATTTAATTGCGGTTGTTCTTGTGCAAATGATCTCACTTTCCTGAACGAAATAATCAATGCCAAAATTCGACCCGGTCTATAGATGATCGATTATCTATGACCTACTGGACTTGTCAGTTCTCAAGGATGTCTTTTATCTTTATAATATGTGGTCTAAGACTCCCACAATTTTTTTTTGAAACTGTAATATTCCCATAACTAACTCATTTTTCTGTAAATTTTCTCTTCGTAGACAACAAAAAACACCCCATAAAAACCTCAATCAAATCCTCGTGAAAGGACACTAGTCATTAATTGAAAAACCTAAAAACCACTTTTGTAGATATCTTCCCAATACCAAAAAAGAAAAAAAAACACACAAACAACTGAAAACCCTCGGGTTATCAAAAAAAAGCACACAAACAACTGAAAACCCTAATTAATTTGGTCCGAGATCTCCTTAGCCAGCGGTTTCGTTATTGTAGAATAGTTAGTCTTGTCAATAACGAAGCAAAGCTCACGAGTCTCTCTGTGCCTAAACATCCAAATATGTAGAAAATCACAATGCTCCTTGAGTTTACATGCATCCACGAACCCTTTCCATCCCGAAGTCAACACAGGCTGGCCCTTGGTCCACATCTTGAACGTCATATCCTGAACCACATTCTCTGGTCCATACACCGTAACATCAAGCCCTTTTGTCAAGCGCTGAATCTCAGAATCTGTTAAAAGAGGACGCATCTTTTTATTCACTTGATCCTTTCCTAACAAGAGCCTACGTAGATCCTCCTTCACGTCACTCACCGTAAGCTGCTTCTTTATCGGTTGACTGAATTGCTCCACCATGTAAGCAACATTATTGGGTATATTCTCCACCGGGTCGGGCTTAGCTAGGTTCCATGCCTTAATAATCATCATGGTTTCCTCGGAATTGTCTACCTCTTCACACGTTTTATTAGACGAATTTTCTTCATCTTCTTCTCTTGGATGATATCGTTTATCTCGGCTTAGTGCTACTAATGTTTCCGCCGCTTGTATATCTTCTCGTGTTATTATAACTTTTGTGGTTTCATCTGTTGAAGTCGCCATGATGAGCTCTCGCGTTTTCTCTATCTTTCTCTGTTTCTCTTTAGCTGAGAATGCAACAAGTCTGCTAGGGCTTTCTCTTATTTCTATTGTGAGAATGCTTACGTAATTTTCACCTTCGAACACGAATATATAAATAAAATAAATTTGTTTTTTTTTTTAATTCGTAGATAGACTTCCTTTTGTGCGACATTTTTCCTTTTATTGTTTTTTTTTATTGAGATACATAAAAGATTTGAACAATTATCGAATCTCGCTAGAAAGTATTCGTCATGTTTGATGGTGATATATCAATTGGTAAATTATCTCAATGTATTTAAATTTGATGAATTAATTTATTAGACTAGTTAATGAATACTTCATAGTAAAAATATTACAAATTAAAATTGTTAAATAAAAACCATGATGGAAAAATCTTCAAACAGTTGGCGAAATACTATGTTTTTATAAATACTTTGTTTCATCTAGTTCAGCTAAACGAGAAGGTAAATAGTTATATTATAGTTTTTATTATTTTTTCATTATAGTTTTTTTTGTTTTTTTTTGCAAACTAGTTATATTATAGTTCAGCTAAACTATTTACATTTCTCGTTTAGTTTTTTCATTTCAGCATCTTCCCTATTTATTTTTCTCATTTCAGTATTTTACATAATTTTTCTTTTCCATTTCAGTAGTTTTCCTTTTTAGTTAATTAATTATGTTTCCTTATATAAAACAGCCGGTTTAGTTCCACCAAAGCTTTTTCGAGGACGAGACCCTCCCATCAAAGATCAACGAGACACATGTCCGCCTCATCCCAAAGATCTCTAGCCCACAAAAAGTCTCCGACTATAGACCCATTGCCCTTTTGCAACGTCTACTACAAGATCATCTCGAAGATCCTGACAAAGAGACTGAAACCTATTCTCGGCGGAATCATTTCGGAAAATCAATCGGCTTTCGTCCTAGGCCAGGCTATATCGGACAATGTCCTTATCACACACGAGGTTTTACATTACCTCAAGACCTCGAATGCCGAGAAGAGATGCGCTATGGCGGTGAAAACTGACATGAGTAAAGCTTATGACCGCCTCGAGTGGGATTTCATTCGTCTTGTCTTCCAGAGACTGGGCTTTCACCCGAAATGAATTGCTTGGATAATGCAATGTGTGTCTACTGTTACGTATTCTTTCCTCATCAACGGCTCGCCTAGAGGAAAAGTCACACCGAGTAGAGGAATCCGTCAAGGAGACCCTCTCTCACCTTACATATTCATCTTATGTAGTGAGGTTCTCTCGGGTCTATGTAACAGAGCACAAGAGGAGGGTTCCCTAAAAGGAATCTGTGTTGCTCGAGGGAGTCCTCGACTTAACCACCTCCTCTTTGCCGACGACACAATGTTCTTCATCAAAGCCTCCAAGGCAAGCAGCGAAGCCTTCCACACACTGCTCAAACGGTATGAGGAAACTTCCGGTCAATCAATTAATCCAGCAAAGTCCTCTGTCACTTTCTCCCGCAAAACACCGGCGTCTCTGAAAGTTGCTGTAAAAGCCGCCCTCAACATTCAAAAGGAAGGCGGCATTGGAAAATATCTCGGGCTACCGGAACACTTTGGACGAAAGAAGCGGGATTTGTTTGCCTCTATTGTTGATCGGATCAAACAAAAAGCAAGTGGATGGTCGAACAAATTCTTATCTACCGCCGGGAGGATGACGATGCTGAAAAGCGCTCTTACGCCGATCCCCTCGCATGCTATGCAATGCTTTCAGCTACCAGTGTCTCTATGTAAGAGAATCCAATCGGCCTTAACCCGCTTCTGGTGGGACGATCGAGCCGGGAACCGCAAGATGGCTTGGATTGCATGGTCAACCATGACATTGCCGAAGGATCAAGGGGGCTTAGATTTCCGTGACATTCAAAGTTTCAATGAAGCTTTTCTTGCTAAACTCAGCTGGCGAATTATTCACAACCCTGAGAGTCTTCTAGGCAGAATCCTGATCGGAAAATATTGTTTGACAGAAAGTTTCCTCTCGTGCTCAGTGAGATCAAACTGCTCACATGGCTGGCGGGGAATTTTGGTGGGGAGAGACATCATCATGAGGAATGCTGGCTGGGTAGTAGGTAATGGCTCCACTATAAAGGTCTGGGACCAACCGTGGTTGAGCCTTTCTACTCCATCCTGCCCGATGGGGCCAGCACCAGAAGCCCTTACCAATCTTACAGTCTCCGACTTATTTCTGCCAGATAGAAACGATTGGGACTTGGAGAAAATAAGAAGTTATTTACCTTTTGAGGAAAAGCTTATCGTTGCGATCAAGCCAAGCTTGACGGGAGCTCCGGACAAACTGACTTGGTTGAATAACATCTCAGGAGAATACATCACAAAATCCGGATATACCGCGGTTTCGCCAAAGGAACAGAAGCCCCGACACAACAACAAGGACAGCCTCAACCTTTCAAGTGGAAACATAACGTCTGGAACCTCCATATACCCCCAAAAGTTAAGCTTTTTCTCTGGAAGACTTTTCATGGAGCCATACCAGTCGGTGAACAACTCATCTCAAGACACATTAACGTGGAGGGAAAGTGTAAGAGTTGCGGGCTGACCGAATCTATTGATCATCTCTTTCTCCATTGCAACTTCGCGCAACAGGTTTGGAAGTGTGTCCATGTATTTCCAGGGGTTGAGAACAGCGGATCACTAGATTTAAATTTTGCCTGGCACAGCCTTATTTCCCGGAGGAACCTTCCCCTAACAGGTTTAGCAGCCGGACCTTTAGCTCCATGGATCCTATGGCATCTATGGATTGCTAGGAACAATCTGATCTTCAGTGATAAAAGATCCTCTGTAGCAGACGTAGTCTCCAAAGCAACTGCAGCAGCTCTTGAGTGGATGCGAAGCCAATGTTCTTTGGTTAATCAAAACAGACGAAGCTCTCCCCAGACCCAACATGCCCCAATGGTGATCCGTTCGGATGCTGCTTGGCACGAAGGTAGACATCTTGCAGGTCTCGGATGGATAAAGGAGGACACCCATGGTTCTTCTCCTTTTGCCGTCACTGCTTCCAACGTGCGATCTCCATTAATGGCGGAAGGGCTCGCAATGCGTGAAGCCATACTGAAGTGTCGTGAGCTAGGATGGACCAATGTGCGGTTTGAGTCGGACTCAGCCTCCCTCATCAAAGTATTAAATTTAGAAACTTCTAATGCAGAGTTGTATGGTGTTTCTTCTGATATTTTATCTCTGGCTTCCTCTTTTGAATCTATCTCTTTCGTGTGGATACCATGGGAGAAGAATTCTGTAGCAGATGGTTTAGCAAAGCGGGTTTTGTCCGATGAACTAGCCATTATGTCTCCACCTACTTTTGCTTAAGGCGTTTAATGAAAGTGTGTTTCAAAAAAAAAAAAAGTTCCACCCCATTGCCCAAGATATCGGCTGTTTATGACGAGTTAATTAGTACAAACTTTTTTACATTTTGATAAATTAAAAAGACAATAGAGAAGAAAATAAATTTACAATCGTTAAATTCTTATTATTTGACTTGATAAGATAATGTTTTTAAAAAAGAAAGAAAATGTTTGAAGACGTTCTTCCAAAGCAAAGCTTCTTCTCTCTTCCTTCTCTTGTAAAGTCGGCTTATTTCAGGCCCACTAATGATTTTTATCTCACCCATCGCTAAAGCCTTCATGAACAAATACTAAACGTATGAGGGCAAAACAAGTTGTTTTAATTTTTAAGTTTAAGCCGTATTAAATAATATATAAAGATCATACAAAGAATCATAAACGTGTTAAATAAGAAAGTCAATATATATAGAAGATAAACGTGTCCCTAGTTGCGGATTTCCCCCTAAGTTTCCGGGAACTAATCATCAGTATTAGCTTTTCTGTTAATGATCATCATTATCATCAGTTTAGTATCAGTCTGACTTTTTCAATCAGTTAAATCTAATCAAACGTAACTACGATAGATAAACATACACAACATGAAGAATATACAGAGAAAGCAGCAACGATGTTCTTCCTTGTTTACAGCCGCGACCTCCTCCGAGCTTCCTCAGTGTTATATTTTGTTTCTAAACCTAAACTTTCCTTTTTCTTTATCAGAAATGATCTTTTTGTGTTGATCTATAGTGAATAGAGATTGATCAAATTGACTTTGCTTCGAATTAGTTTTTTTTCTCTCCTGCATTTATGTATTATCGTAAAGAGTGTTAAGTGAATCTACAGAAAGCCTTCTTCTTCGTTATTGTACTTGTAACATTTTTTTGCGATCCAAGACTTTTTGTTCGATCGTTTTGTTTGTTTGTTGATTTGATCTCACATGTTTAATATCAGTGAAGAAAGTTCGAGCTTCAGAAATAATGGCGGCCTTTCCTAATCCCAACTCTAATGCTGGATTGAAGAAGCTCGACGAGCATCTTTTTACACGTTATTACATTACAGGGTTAGACACTTAAGACATGTCCCTTTTTGATCGTTTACAATTACAGATCTCGAAAGATGTCTTCTTCTAATAAAGTTCTCACGTTCGCCTCTCTGTTTTTATTTTTTTTTCAGTTAAGTAGTGCACAACTGTTAATAGATACATTCTCTCACCTTTAATTAGCTTTTAGAACAACCAGTTGCATGCAGACTTGATATACTAAAAATGTCGAATAATGATTGTTTTCCACTATATGTATATTTATACAGTCACAAGGCTTCAAAAGATGAGATCACCGTCTATGCGGCTCTTTCAAAGCCTCCACCATCGCAATATGTCAACGTATCTCGTTGGTACAACCACATTGAGACTCTCTTGGGTATCTCGTACGTTTCTCCACAGGCCTTGCATTGGATTTTTAAGGCTTTTAAGCTGTTTGAATATTTGGGTGGTATCGGTTTACGATTTAAATAAGTGCTTTCTTAGTTTCCTTTTCTTGAGTACTTTGTTCATAACAATTTCTCTAACTAGGGCACTTTTCTTTGCATGCAGAGGTATCTCTTGTCAAGGGAGTGGTGTCAGTATTGACGGACTAGCCTCTATCCACAGAACATGTGGTTTCTGATTCTAATGTACTCTATTGTCTATTTGTCGAGGGTTTCATAAAACCATATGTTTGGCTCTTATTATAATATATGATTTATATATCATATGGTAGGATGGTATGGCTGTGGTGGTTGTTGATGATAATGATAATGATCAAGTTATTGACCTTGTCGGCGAAGATGCCGAAAAGGAAAAGAAAACTGCTGAAGAGAGAGCAGCCTCCACAAAGAAAAAAATAAGTAAGATTTAGGATTGAACACC
>CM028688.1:18266745-18352415 GCA_016771965.1 Brassica carinata
TAATATCTTCTGGATTTTACAGCAAAGATTTACAATGTTGGCTATGGATTCAAGTATTTGCGGACCATATTCACCATTGTTGACGACCATTTGTGTCTCGATACTGTCATTAGAAACACTGGTGGTATCCCCTTGAACAGAATATGTAAGCATCCCATACCTTTTTTAGACTCCTTGAAGTTGTTGATGTGAAAGATGATATGTTTTGTATTGAATCTTGGCTTGAAAAATAATGCAGAGATATATTGTTTTTCAAAATAACTTGGAAAATATTTTCAAAATAAAACAGACAATTTAATAAGCTGAATGTCGTCACCCTGATGTAAAATTATATACATTCCAGTTATTAATTAATTCAATAAGTAACAGCTTTGCAGATTCCAAGTATGGATCATCTTATATTAGATTTTACATATTGAGCAAAATGTAGACTCTATAATTACATTTTACTTCAATATAATAGGTATTAAGACACTATTGGAGATATCAGAGCAAAAATCCAATGTGATCTTCAAGCTACATTATACAATACCTCAAAAGCTTTTCCCTTGCTATTAAACCAAATCATTCGAAGATAAAACGCATAAGTAGCTTTACTGATTTCATTTTTCACCCTTCTTATCATACAAAGGCACAGATCGAATCCCCGGTCTTAATTCTGAAACAGGCAAGCATGTTTGTCCACCAAAGTCATCTTTATCAGACATATCGTACTCGCTGACTTCAATCCTAAGCAATGCAAGCTCCGGGACTGTTAATGGGAAACTGAATTCCTCATCCCAAATCGGATACCAATTGTCTTCAATTACTCTTGTCTTCCTCTTTGCATTATCTGCTGGCACACCCACAATGTACACCTACAGAAGCTCACAAACCCGCAGCCTGGTAAGGTTTTCGAGGAGTTTGAAGAATGTTAGAAAGACACTATGTGGTGAAGTTGATATTACCTTAGTGTAGAAATCAGGAGGAGAATATGAATCGAAATGAGTGTGACTGAAGTCTAAACGCCATCCATCTCCCATATACACTTTCACCTATTGAGAAACCGTGTCAAAATGATACATTCAAAATGTTAAAACTCATCCTTTAAAGTATGTAGATTGTTATTGGCTTGCCTTTAACGTTTCTTTTACAGGAAGTTTCTTTCTAGGGTCAAAGACTTCATCATGAAACCCTTTCTTCATCAAGAAGTTAGGTTTCTTGACATATCCACAACCTCCATTGGCTCTAAACATGCCGTGCATCAACCACAAAGATTTTCCATATCCCTATAATCACAAAATATTTGTTAAACAGAGATCTATCAAGTGTTTGTAAATGGAGACTGAACACTTATAGGATCATGCATAAACCAAGACCAAAAGCGTAGCTTAAGATTCAAGGTATCCTTAGCCTTTTGTTACCTGCATATTGAATGCAATCATTTGTGCTCCATGAGTCCAACCAATAAGCGGTTTATAGTTTGAGGAGTTAAACCTTGTCCCTTTTGGGTATATCCGAAGTATATTCCTCTGTGTAAACCTAGAATACAACATATAGAGTTTATGTTGCGTGCATCTCAAGTCTGTTCAAAGATTAGGATTGTGTTAGTATCACCTTACGACATCCTGACTGTTGGATGAACAAGTCCTGTCAAGTTCCTGCTCACTCAAACTCAAACGTCTCACTTTATCAACCACAACTTTCATCTCTTCTTTCACCGTTCCCTTAGGCTTCCCAGCATGAATGGTAATCAATCTTTTGTAAGCTGGCTTCTGATCTTCGCTCGCTTCTTCTTCCTCTTGATCACTATCACTCTAACACAAAACTCAAACTAAGTAAACAAAACAACAAACAATGTATTAAGTTCCTTTTTTTGTTACCTTGTTTTCACAACTATCTTCGTAAAACAAGATACTTTCTAGTGTCTGAATCTCCTCTGCTCTAGGTGTTTCTTCCTCTGACGATGGAGATGCATTATTATTATTATTATTATTATTATCCTTCTGTTTAACAATAGGGTTCCTTGATTCAAGATACTCTTTAGGTGGTTTAGTTGAGATCATTATCCGATGTAGCAGTGAAGCAGGAGATGGAAACTCTGCTAAGCTTTCTGATTCAGGGTAATACAACATGTCTCCAAATATCTGCGTAGCCATCTAAAGAAAACAAACAAACAAAAAAACTCATAAAATATAGAAATAAAACTGTTAAATTCAGATTTATCATAAGTTTCCAACTTAAAATCAAATAATAATAAGTGTATCTGACTATGTTTTTATATATATATTAGTTAATTATTTCTTTAACTACCGATGTGAAATTTCATTAGATAAATTCACAAAGAAAGATAATATTGTGTTACCTCAGCGACTTTGGCTTGAAGATCAGCAGTAAGATGATCCTCTAACGTAATGATAACGGGATAAGGTGAGCTAGAAAACGCGTAATCTCTTATCGCTTTCAAACAACTAATCAGCGGTACAGGCGTTGTGAGCGTTCTGAAAGATAACAAGAAACCAATCTGAAAATGTTTTTGTAAGGAAGAAACAACAAAGAAGAATAAGACAAAGGTTTTTTTACCTTCCATGAAGAACATTTATATCTGTACCAGTAGAGTTAGGCCAAAGATCAAGCTCAATGACACGAACTCCTCTTTGCAAAGCTTTGATCACAGGGACTTCGCTGCAATCGCTGCTTAGTTGATTCCCCGTGAGATACGAGTTGTGTCCCGTGTATATAAAGTAATGCGACAATGGGGCTGACATGTCTTGATGCACCTGTCTCGACAACAACACAAACATTTGTTGTATATAATAACAAACGTTTCGATATTCAAGAAAATCAAGATTGTTTTTGTGTGTGTGTGTTTACGTGAGGAGTGATGGGAGGATTGAGATCGTCGTAGAAGAGGAAGTTGAAGAAATCGTCTAGGTCAAGTCCGTGGCGTGTGAACCGCGTGACGTGGTGTCTCCGTCGTATGACCTCGTCGATCAACCGTTGAGCCTCGGCGACGGTTGTTCCTGAATCTCCTTGGTGGTCGTCTAGGAAAGAACAGAGCTGCTCTGCCCCCATAACGCCTGATGATGCGTCTCCGTCGCTGGAATCTCCGTCGCCTCCTCCGCCGCCGCATCCGACGGCGAACTGGCAGAAGGCGTCGCGGACGTCGTCGGTGGGTTGGACTTCGTTGATTTTGAACTTGCGGTTGAAGCATTTGAACATTTTGTAGTTGTAACTGCCATTGTCGTGAGTCTCTGTTTTCTTCTCCTTCCCATTGTCAAATATTATTAATTTATTATATAGGGGTTTCTTGCGAATCAAGAAAACTTGTTCTTCGGAAATCGAAGAACTGAGATTTGGTGATTCGGAGTTTGAAGATGAGGAGAAGGGAGAGTTCCTACAAAACAGGAGGCTTTGAAGCGGGATCGTTTGTCTTTTGTAATTTTTTTTTTAAACTTTTCTTTTGACTCTTTTTGAAAAATTCTTACCTTTTCGTTTTTATTTTCTTTTTGGCTAAAACTGATTTTTTGAAAAGTAAAAAAAAATTCTTATAATACGTATCCCTTCTTCATTTCCTAGAAAAGATATGTTCAAATGACTAATAAGAGTAATTCTTAATTTTAGTCTTGGTTCTTTTATTTAGTAAATGTTCTTTCTCTTCTTAATATGAACTTTATGTATTTAGTTATTTGTTTTGGAGTAAATTTCATATTTTCCTTAATCATCTCATCACCACCTTTGATTAGGGATTTTGATTTGTTTTGCATATAATGTTGAGTGACACATTTTGGCAAGTAGATACACTTTGAACATTTTGCAACTCATTATATGCATGCAAATGTGTAAGTGACCATATTGATGTATGATGTTGTACCAGAAGTATAGAAGATAGGTTAAAACAAAAAAAGGGTATTGAAAGGTAGGTTTACGTTTGTACACTGTGAATATGATGAACAATGTAGAGAGAGAGAGACTCAAACTTAGTTATGTGACTTAAGCGCCAGCTAACCAAGTGAGAACCATAAAAAGTAACACATGCTTTTTCACAAGTTATATGTTGTTTCTCATTATATCTTGTGTGTTACATGTCGGCTTTACGAACTTGGGATAATCTTGAACTGTGTCCATGTAACCTGATCGTTCCTGAGGTGTAGACGCGGAAGCCGTTACTGGACGAGACAAGTTTGATGCCTTTGTGTATATTCGACTTGGAAAAAGTCTTGTAGCATCTTCGATAGTGCTTTGGAACATGTACTGGTTTGACGAAACATGCCTTTTCGAGGTGTGGAATTGCATGAAGATGAGAAGGGAGATGGATAATAAATTCACCAAAGTCATCAGTAACAGCTTTTATCCAGTTTGATCTCTTTTTGAGACCAGTGTGGCACTTGATGGCCACAGTGGCACCTTTAACATGTCAACAGTTTGGTTATTATGTTTAAACACGAAAACATAAAGACTTATGCATATATAGAGAATACCTGAAACAGGGGAGTTGCAAAGAAGAGAACCGGTGATAACCACAGAGGAGAGTTTGTGTTCCCCGTAGCCATTCATCTCAGCCATCTCTATTCTGCTCCAAAACTTTTCTGCAGCTACGAATTCTCCGTTGAAGAAGGCAAAGAAGAAGAATAAGATGAGGAAACTCTCCATATCTTAAATTTCTTAATATGTTTACTTTGCTTAATAAATGAAATAAGCATGTGTGTATGAAGAGGATGTATTTAAGTAGAGGTTTGTATGAAAAAACTGAATTCAAGTAGAGGAAGTGGTCTATTTGTCTGACTCCATTTGGTTTGATTATTCTTTGTTTGATATCAATATGTTATTTTAGCTAACTACATTTGGCAAAATAATGTAGTAGTTAACAACACCGAGAAAGACTGATCAGTTGACTCCATTGTCGTGAGTCTCTGTTTTCTCCTTCCCATTGTCAAATATTATTAATTTATTATATAGGGGTTTCTTGCGAATCAAGAAAACTTGTTCTTCGGAAATCGAAGAACTGAGATTTGGTGATTCGGAGTTTGAAGATGAGGAGAAGGGAGAGTTCCTACAAAACAGGAGGCTTTGAAGCGGGATCGTTTGTCTTTTTGTAATTTTTTTTTTAAACTTTTCTTTTGACTCTTTTTGAAAAATTCTTACCTTTTCGTTTTTATTTTCTTTTTGGCTAAAACTGATTTTTTTGAAAAAGTAAAAAAAAAAAAATTCTTATAATACGTATCCCTTCTTCATTTCCTAGGAAAAGATATGTTCAAATGACTAATAAGAGTAATTCTTAATTTTAGTCTTGGTTCTTTTATTTAGTAAATGTTCTTTCTCTTCTTAATATGAACTTTATGTATTTAGTTATTTGTTTTGGAGTAAATTTCATATTTTCCTTAATCATCTCATCACCACCTTTGATTAGGGATTTTGATTTGTTTTGCATATAATGTTGAGTGACACATTTTGGCAAGTAGATACACTTTGAACATTTTGCAACTCATTATATGCATGCAAATGTTATGTGACCATACTGATATATGTTGTACCAGAACTATAGAAGATAAGTTAAAACAAAAAAAAAAGTATTGAAAGGTAGGACTGTGTTTGTACACTGGGAATATGATGAACAATGTATAGAGAGACTCAAACTTCTTTTTTTTGTTACTCAAACTTAGTTACGTGACTTAAGCGCCAGCTAACCAAGTGAGGACCATAAAAGTAACACATCCTTGTTTAACAAGTTATCTCTTGTTTTATGTGTGTTACATGTCGGCTTTACGAGCTTGTGATGATCTCGAACTGTGTCCATGCAACCTGATAGTTCCTGATGTGTAGACGCGGAAGCCGTTTCTAGACGAGACAAGTTTGATGCCTTTGTGTATATTAGATTTGGAGAAAGTTTTGTAGCATCTACGATAGTGCTTAGGCACATGTACTGGTTTGACGAAACATGCCTTTTCGAGGTGTGGAATTGCGTGAAGTTGAGAAGGAAGATGGATGACAAATTCTCCAAAGTCATCAGTCACAGCTTTAATCCAGTTTGATCTCTTTTTAAAACCAGTGCGGCACTTGATGGCAACAGTAGCACCTTTTAACATGTCAACAGTTTGGTTATTATGTTTAAACACGAAAACATAAAGACTTATGCATATATAGAGGCTACCTGAAACAGGGGAGTTGCAGAGAAGAGAACCGGTGATAACCACAGAGGAGAGTTTGTGTTCTCCATAGCCATTCATTTCAGCCATCTCTATTCTGCTCCAAAACTTCTCTCCAGCTACGGATTCTCCTTTGAAGAAGGCAAAGAAGAAGAATAAGATGAAGAAACTACCCATATCTAAAATCTCTCAGTATGTTTACTTTGCTTAAGAAATGAAATAAGCATGTGAATATGAAGAGGATGTATTTAAATAGAGGTTTGTATGAAAAAACTGAATTCAAGTAGAGGAAGTGGTCTATTTGTCTGACTCCATTTGGTTTGATTATTCTTTGTTTGATATCAATATGTTATTTTAGCTAACTACATTTGGCAAAATAATGTAGTAGTTAGCAGAAACAACACCGAGAAAGACTGATCAGTTGACTCCATTTGTGGGTTTGGTCAGTAAGCACTTAGTCACCATTGGTTAAAGGGTTTGTTGGAACAAAACCATATTTGATTATTCAAATGTGAGCATTAGGCTTCTTTACGGCCCATCATCTGTGTATTGACATCTGATCAATTGGTGATGCATTGTAGTATATGATAACCCAATTCCAACAACACCAAAATAATAAACAAACTCGTTCGGATTTAACACGGTCGATAGAGTACATCACAGCCTCTTTATGATAAACATACATTTTTAGTCTTAGATGATTTTAGAAAACATATAATAGAAAACAAAGATAGAATAGAAAGGCTCAGTTTAACTGCTAAAAGTAGCGAGGAAGCTGATGGGGCCTTTGCCGGTAAAGGCCGCCTGAAGTCCAAAGATGAGGAATGCGATCATGGCGAGACGAGAGTGTTTGATCTCAGCCAGCTTCAAGGTATCCAACTTCTCTGGGTCAGCCGCGAGTCCCAACGGGTCAAAATACCCACCCGGGTAAATACGTTTCTCCGGATCCAGCTCAGCGTTACGCTGGAACTCGATGTAACCAACCACTAACACCTCGATCCATATCAATGTCGTCAAGGAAAACGGCAGTGGCTGTCCCAAATACGACGAACCTTCCACCAGTTCCACCTAGAAGGTGTGTGGCAACAAGAAACAAACCAAACCAAAAAACAAAACAATATAATATGCATTAAAAATAAATATATGATAGTAACTAGCAATATATATTTAAATAGTTATTATATTATTAAACTGAATTTTTGTTTCAACCGAACTGAACAAACTATATGTTCCACATATCCATTGTTCGGACACTTTGCTACGCTTTTAATACTTAAACGACTCTTGTCAATCATGCAGAACGTTCTCATTTTCTTATTTATAATCTTTGTATCAGAGTTCCAACGACTGACACGTGGACAACTATATAAGTGATGATATTAATGAACGTACCTTTCCGGCGTCTTGCCAGGCGATTCCGGTGAGACCTTCGACGGCAAGAGCCCCAAGAACACCAAGCATGGCCCACCTTCCATGGATCAGCTCGCATTCTCTGAACCGTTCGATCCCGAAGACTTCAGTGTAGGGCTGGAACGGCGTCGGGTTGATCTCCTTCGATTCCTGCCTGACCCCGAGGAGTTCACCCGCCACGTTCTTCGCGAGGTTTTGGTCGAGCCCGTCGAAATCGTACTGAAGATACTCAGCCGGTTTACCTAAACCGAAGGGGTCGAATCCACGGTCTCCGATCATCGAACCGTCTAGCCATTCCGGAGGGTTCGCGCCGGGGAACCAAACTAGCCGGTCTCCGTCGTTTCGGACCTGCTTCGTTTTCTTCGGAGGTGGAGGTGGTTTCTTTTTCCCGAAGCTGAAATTGAACTTGGCTTGGACTCTACCGGCTCCGGAACTTGGATCTTGGATCCGGATCCCAAAGATGCCAGAGGCTGCAGCTGCAGTGGTGGTAGCCATTTTGATTTTGTTTCTGCTTAGTGACTGACGAAATGTTATAACATGGTAGTTTTGTAACGTAGATATGTGATGGTGGATGTGAGAAGCCTTATCTCAGCGTTATCTCCTGTGATTGGTCTCTTTACCTTTATGCTTTTGTGGTGTCTGTATTTTCAGTGACGTTGCACTTTTATTCTTTGGTCCTAAATCCTAATGGTTGGTGTCTTCATTTAAGGTGTTTCTTTGTGTCTAATGATCTCTTTTGTCGATTTAGCAAAACAGAAAGATTTTGGTCCCCCCAAGTTCTCTCTATTAAGCCCATTTATTGAAAAGCCCATTAGTCGATGACAATGGAGACTGCCCTACATATTTTATCGAAGCTTCTAAAGTTTAAGCCCCTTAAATCGTGTCGTTCGAATAATCTGATAAGCTATGTCCTACTTTTTTGTGCATTTGTATTTGACGTTATAATTTGATTATTTCTGGACCATATATCAATGATTTGTATAAACATTGTCGTTATGCCACAATCTGGATTCAGATCCGATTAAATGCATGTTTGAAAGAACAAGGTTGATTATTTCTATCTTATTTGCGTTCATGAGAGAAATCAAAATTGATTCGAGAGAAATCAAAATTGATTCTACTACAATTTAGTCTGGCATAGAGCACTGGGCTTCTTTTTCATTAATAAACTCGATTGGTTCAAAAAAAAAAACTAGATTATTTACAAATCTACCTAATTAATCTAATGTTAAAGTGATTTAGTTCTGTCAAAAAAAAATCCTAATGTTAAAGTGAACAAATAACTGCCAATTCATCGGAGTTGTCCGTTAAAATAAAAATCACTAGACCCACTTCTCATTTGTTTTTTTTTTAATTTGCTTAAACACTCCTCATCCATTTTTCGAGCCTTTTTCAGACTACCATCTGGTTATGGATATTTTTGCTAACAGTTAACAGAAAAGAAGACAATCAACAACGACTTATTAGCAACACTGCTCTCAAGTTGGTTAGCTCCATAATTCATGTCTCGGCAACTACTAATATTAGGTTAGTACCAACTAATTTGTGAGTTAGCTAGTTATCTTATACTTCCTATTTAAAAAAAGATATTCTATCATTTCTATTTAAATCATGATAACAAAATTTCCGATTCTTTATATATATATATATATATATATTTTTTTTTTTTAACACAGTCCGATTCTTTATATATATATATATATGAGTTATGATGAATTTTCCGTCTCTTAAAATCAGCAAGTCGGAATTTGATAGATGTGAGAATCATTTCATAGTTTATTCATGCTAATTTTCTCTTTATTAAAAAAACTTATGCATAATGGATTTAAAAATCTCATTTTCTGCAATGAATACTCACCTTTATTTATTATTGGTAAATATATTAAATATGTATATATTAATTTATTATGTATATATTAATTTATTATTTTAATATTCACTGTAAGTTTTTCACCCATTCTATTATATATCTTTATCTTTCATTCCAATTAAAAATAAAATAAAATAAAATAAAGTAAAATAAAATAAAATAAGCACACAAAAATTCCGATAACACCATTTCTAACCCCACTTTGTTTTTCACTTTTTACTTCATTTTCAAGTAAATTTCGTTCCAATCTTACATCATTTCTTGATTGAAAATGAAGCAACAAACAGTGTTATTTCAAATTTGAAGATCTATATCTTCATTTTGTGAAGATGAATCTTTTAAATTGTAAATTGTTCGTTAACTTTTATTTATTCTTATCTTTTACCAAAATAAATTATATAATTTAATAATATCCAATTAATTTCAAAATTTTGAATATTTTACTTACAGAGTATAACGGCGGATCTAACGATGGAGATTAATGGAATATCGATGAGGGAGTGACGGAAATCGTAGTTGGTGAGATGAGATGAGAGATTCGCTGGAGAGGAGAGGCGGTGGAGGAGGGCGGAAGGGAGGAGAGCGTCGGCGACGGCGAGGAAGATCGGAGCAGAGACGAGGAGAAAAGAGAGGAACATTGTGAACAGAACGAACACAGTTTTGATGCCTCTCCATAGGGAAGACCAGAATCTTCTGCTTTTGCTAATCTCTTCTTTGCTAAAACCCATATCGAATCAGATCACGGAGAGAGAGAGAGGATTTGTTTTAGAGAGAAGGTGTTCGGAGACTTTTAAGGGGGTTTTAAAAGGTGGGACGATTGAAAGTGACGATGACGTTCAGGATGATGCTCAGATATGTACTAGTATGCTATTCATTTTTATAATAGTGATTTTCTCGTTGGACTTTTAGAATAGTTAAAATGAATATAGAATTATTGGATTAGCTTGGACTTTGTAAAATATTGAAACGGATATAGAATTATTGGATTAGCTTGGACTTTGTAAAATATTGAAACGGATATAGAATTATTGGATTATATACCATAAAATTATATGGTAAAATTTCCTAGATAATTACAATATTATAAAAACTATAGTAAAAATCTTTTTCTTAACATTTTTGATATGTTTTGTGGGTTTATTGGTTACTTTTGACCTTTCGAGAAAAATGAATTTAGTACTATAGAATGGATGATCCAAGTTTGGAATGTCTTTCAGTTAATAGTAAGAAGTAGTTGGATCGCATGTTACTAGAATACCATGAAAACTATATGGTAAAGTTTGCTAAATAGAAACAAAAACATTATAGAAAAGAATTCTTGATACTTCTATTAAATTAAGAAAAATAATGTTAATGTTCAGATTTAAAGTTATATATATAAATTTATTATATGACAAATTTTAATTAATATAAAATAATAATTGTGTTGGATTATTGAAAGTAAGTAAATATGAAAAAGTATAAGGTTTTTATTAATAATTAATGATAGAGCAGAGATAAAATATATTTGGAATATTTTTTCTACAAGAAAGAAATTAAAGAAACATTTAGAGTGAATGTTACTTCATTTTCAAGTAAATTTCGTTCCAATCTTACATCATTTCTTGATTGAAAATGAAGCAACAAACAGTGTTATTTCAAATTTGAAGATCTATATCTTCATTTTGTGAAGATGAATCTTTAAATTGTAAATTGTTCGTTAACTTTTATTTATTCTTATCTTTTACCAAAATAAATTATATAATTTAATAATATCCAATTAATTTCAAAATTTTGACTATTACTTTTATCTAATAAGATGTCTATATCAAAAGCATATGAATATTTGTTTTAAAGAAAATTTTAACTCAGATCAAAAAGAATCAAAGATGAATAAACTCATTTCTTACTTCTAAACACCTTTATTAACCACTTGTAGAAAAAATTACGCCTATGGTGTTTTTTATTATAAATTATGATGTTTTGTGTTTGTTAATTCATGTTATATATATAAATTTATTATATGACAAATTTTAATTAATATAAAATAATAATTGTGTTGGATTATTGAAAGTAAGTAAATATGAAAAAGTATAAGGTTTTTATTAATAATTAATGATAGAGCAGAGATAAAATATATTTGGAATATTTTTTCTACAAGAAAGAAATTAAAGAAACATTTAGAGTGAATGTTACTTCATTTTTTTCTTTATTTCGAAGAAAGTGATCTTTGAAGATAAAAATGAAGTCAATCATTGGATATGCACTAACAAGAAAATTCAGCCTACATAAATAGAAACAAAAACATTATAGAAAAGAATTCTTGATACTTCTATTAAATTAAGAAAAAATAATGTTAATGTTCGTATTTAAAGTTATATATAATAATCCCTTATATATTAATTGAGGAACATTTGAAAAGATGTAACCTCAATTTTGTATTAATTAAAAGAGGCCCCAATGCATAGGTGGCACTCAATTAGGTAGTCAATTACATTCAATTGAAAAATAAGTAGGTCCACATTCGATTTTTATATGTTGTTAGATACATAAGTTGGTCAAACTATATGATATAATGATATGATATGATATTTTCTTTCCTTAAATAAAACCTACTAATTACCATAAATGACTAATATATATATGACAATTAATTAGTTTAATAATAAAGATTTGATAACAATGTATATCTCCTCCATCATTTTTGTTTAATTTTATATTATTAAAATAAATTAAACAATCAAATTAGCTATAAAAATAAAATTTAGATTTTTTCAGATATGTTATATTTTGAATTTTTAAAAACGATAAATGACTAAAACTATTAAAATTATTATGTTAAAATTAATGATCAATTGGTTTAACATTTTATTATAAGAAGATACATATTTTATCATTAAAAATAAAATAAAATAAGCACACAAAAATTCGATAACACCATTTCTAACCCCACTTTGTTTTTCACTTTTACTTCATTTTCAAGTAAATTTCGCTCCAATCTTACATCATTTCTTGATTGAAAATGAAGCAACAAACAGTGTTATTTCAAATTTGAAGATCTATATCTTCATTTTGTGAAGATGAATCTTTAAATTGTAAATTGTTCGTTAACTTTTATTTATTCTTATCTTTTACCAAAATAAATTATATAATTTAATAATATCCAATTAATTTCAAAATTTTGACTATTACTTTTATCTAATAAGATGTCTATATCAAAAGCATATGAATATTTGTTTTAAAGAAAATTTTAACTCAGATCAAAAAGAATCAAAGATGAATAAACTCATTTCTTACTTCTAAACACCTTTATTAACCACTTGTAGAAAAAATTACGCCTATGGTGTTTTTTATTATAAATTATGATGTTTTGTGTTTGTTAATTCATGTTATATATATAAATTTATTATATGACAAATTTTAATTAATAACTTTTCTAGGAATGATCCATTTTATAAAAAATCACACATGAAAGGAAGTTGTGACTTTTATTTTAATATAATAGATATAGAATTATTGGATTAGCTTGGACTTTGTAAAATATTGAAACGGATATAGAATTATTGGATTAGCTTGGACTTTGTAAAATATTGAAACGGATATAGAATTATTGGATTATATACCATAAAATTATATGGTAAAATTTCCTAGATAATTACAATATTATAAAACTATAGTAAAAATCTTTTTCTTAACATTTTGATATGTTTTGTGGGTTTATTGGTTACTTTTGACCTTTCGAGAAAAATGAATTTAGTACTATAGAATGGATGATCCAAGTTTGGAATGTCTTTCAGTTAATAGTAAGAAGTAGTTGGATCGCATGTTACTAGAATACCATGAAAACTATATGGTAAAGTTTGCTAAATAGAAACAAAAACATTATAGAAAAGAATTCTTGATACTTCTATTAAATTAAGAAAAATAATGTTAATGTTAGATTTAAAGTTATATATAATAATCCCTTATATATTAATTGAGGAACATTTGAAAGATGTAACCTCAATTTTGTATTAATTAAAGAGGCCCCAATGCATAGGTGGCACTCAATTAGGTAGTCAATTACATTCAATTGAAAAATAAGTAGGTCCACATTCGATTTTTATATGTTGTTAGATACATAAGTTGGTCAAACTATATGATATAATGATATGATATGATATTTTCTTTCCTTAAATAAAACCTACTAATTACCATAAATGACTAATATATATATGACAATTAATTAGTTTAATAATAAAGATTTGATAACAATGTATATCTCCTCCATCATTTTTTGTTTAATTTTATATTATTAAAATAAATTAAACAATCAAATTAGCTATAAAAATAAAATTTAGATTTTTTCGTATATGTTATATTTTGAATTTTTAAAAACGACAATAAATGACTAAAACTATTAAAATTATTATGTTAAAATTAATGATCAATTGGTTTAACATTTTTATTATAAGAAGATACACATGATTTTAAAACCATATGAGTAAAAAATATCATTTAATAATAAAATAAAATAAATATATATATATATGAGTTATGATGAATTTTCCGTCTCTTAAAATCAGCAAGTCGGAATTTGATAGATGTGAGAATCATTTCATAGTTTATTCATGCTAATTTTCTCTTTATTAAAAACTTATGCATAATGGATTTAAAATCTCATTTTCTGCAATGAATACTCACCTTTATTTATTATTGGTAAATATATTAAATATGTATATATTAATTTATTATGTATATATTAATTTATTATGTATATATTAATTTATTATGTATATATTAATTTATTATGTATATATTAATTTATTATGTATATATTAATTTATTATGTATATATTAATTTATTATGTATATATTAATTTATTATTTTAATATTCACTGTAAGTTTTTCACCCATTCTATTATATATCTTTATCTTTCATTCCAATTAAAAATAAAATAAAATAAAGTAAAATAAAATAAAGTAAAATAAAATAAAATAAAATAAAATAAAGTAAAATAAAATAAAGTAAAATAAAATAAAGTAAAATAAAATAAAGTAAAATAAAATAAGCACACAAAAATTCGATAACACCATTTCTAACCCCACTTTGTTTTTCACTTTTTACTTCATTTTCAAGTAAATTTCGTTCCAATCTTACATCATTTCTTGATTGAAAATGAAGCAACAAACAGTGTTATTTCAAATTTGAAGATCTATATCTTCATTTTGTGAAGATGAATCTTTTAAATTGTAAATTGTTCGTTAACTTTTATTTATTCTTATCTTTTACCAAAATAAATTATATAATTTAATAATATCCAATTAATTTCAAAATTTTGACTATTACTTTTATCTAATAAGATGTCTATATCAAAAAGCATATGAATATTTGTTTTAAAGAAAATTTTAACTCAGATCAAAAAGAATCAAAGATGAATAAACTCATTTCTTACTTCTAAACACCTTTATTAACCACTTGTAGAAAAAATTACGTCTATGGTGTTTTTTTATTATAAATTATGATGTTTTGTGTTTGTTAATTCATGTTATATATATAAATTTATTATATGACAAATTTTAATTAATATAAAATAATAATTGTGTTGGATTATTGAAAGTAAGTAAATATGAAAAAGTATAAGGTTTTTATTAATAATTAATGATAGAGCAGAGATAAAATATATTTGGAATATTTTTTCTACAAGAAAGAAATTAAAGAAACATTTAGAGTGAATGTTACTTCATTTTTTTCTTTATTTCGAAGAAAGTGATCTTTTGAAGATAAAAATGAAGTCAATCATTGGATATGCACTAACAAGAAAATTCAGCCTACATAAATAGAAACAAAAACATTATAGAAAAGAATTCTTGATACTTCTATTAAATTAAGAAAAAATAATGTTAATGTTCGTATTTAAAGTTATATATAATAATCCCTTATATATTAATTGAGGAACATTTGAAAAGATGTAACCTCAATTTTGTATTAATTAAAAGAGGCCCCAATGCATAGGTGGCACTCAATTAGGTAGTCAATTACATTCAATTGAAAAATAAGTAGGTCCACATTCGATTTTTATATGTTGTTAGATACATAAGTTGGTCAAACTATATGATATAATGATATGATATGATATTTTCTTTCCTTAAATAAAACCTACGGAATTACCATAAATGACTAATATATATATGACAATTAATTAGTTTAATAATAAAGATTTGATAACAATGTATATCTCCTCCATCATTTTTTGTTTAATTTTATATTATTAAAATAAATTAAACAATCAAATTAGCTATAAAAATAAAATTTAGATTTTTTCGTATATGTTATATTTTGAATTTTTAAAAACGACAATAAATGACTAAAACTATTAAAATTATTATGTTAAAAATTAATGATCAATTGGTTTAACATTTTTATTATAAGAAGATACACATGATTTTAAAACCATATGAGTAAAAAATATCATTTAATAATAAAATAAATAAATATATATATATATATATATTAAACACTATATACCATAAGATTACATAAATATTTTAATATTAAAACTTTCAATGAATTTTCAAGAACATTTATAAATTATAAATTTATTAAAGATTTTAGATTGAAAATTTTGTTATCGATGATTTAAATATTTTGTTATAAAACGATATGAACGATCATAGAACTGTATGATTATAAATTCTTATTTAATAAATAACTATACAAAATATACTATTCCTAGAAAAATAGGTTGGTTCATCTTAACTTATATTACACTTTTTATTAAACTAACTATCGAATTGATAAATAACGTACCAAAAAATATTTTGCACTTTCCTTAAATAAAAGCTACGAAATTACCTAATATGATTAACGTATATGTGAAAATTAATTATAGTGAATAATAAATATTTGATAACAATTTTTGTATCTTAGTTCTTTTTTTAATTTTATATTATTAAAATATATTTAAAAATCACATTAAATATATAATAAAAACATTTATAATTTTTCTTATATGTTATATTATGAATTTTTCAAAACGTCTATAAATTATTAGAAATTTGAATATCCCCACTCTGAAAATTTTGTGATCAATAGATTATTTTTTTTGTCATAATAAGTTACAAATGATCATAAAATTGTATTAATATGAACTTTTATTTAATATTATAAGAAGATACACATGATTTTAAAACCATATGAGTAAAAAATATCATTTAATAATAAAATAAATAATATATATATATATTAAACACTATATACCATAAGATTACATAAATATTTTAATATTAAAACTTTCAATGAATTTTTCAAAACATTTATAAATTATAAACTTATTAAAGATTTCACATTGAAATTTTGTTATCGATTATTTAAATATTCAGTTATAAAATGATATGAATGATCATAGAACTGTATGATTATAAATTCTTATTTAATAAATATTCAAACTAAATAATATATATATATATATTAAACACTATATACCATAAGATTACATAAATATTTTAATATTAAAACTTTCAATGAATTTTTCAAAACATTTATAAATTATAAACTTATTAAAGATTTCACATTGAAATTTTGTTATCGATGATTTAAATATTTTGTTATAAAACGATATGAACGATCATAGAAGCGTATGATTATAAATTCTCATTTAATAAATGACTATATAAAATATACTATTCTTAGAAAAATAGGTTGGTCCATCTTGACTTACATTATATTTTTATTAAACTAACTATCTAATTGATAAATAACGCACCAAAAATATTTTGCACTTTCCTTAATTAGAAGCTACTGAAATTACCTAATATGATTAACGATATGTGAAAATTAATTATAGTGAATAATAAATATTTGATAACAATGTATATCTCCTCCATCATTTTTGTTTAATTTTATATTATTGAAAAATATTAAAATCACATTAAATATATAATAAAAACATTTATATTTTTCTTATATGTTATATTTGAATTTTTAAAACGACAATAAATGACTAAAACTATTAAAATTATTATGTTAAAATTAATGATCAATTGGTTTAACATTTTTATTATAAGAAGATACACATGATTTTAAAACCATATGAGTAAAAAATATCATTTAATAATAAAATAAATAAATATATATATATATATATTAAACACTATATACCATAAGATTACATAAATATTTTAATATTAAAACTTTCAATGAATTTTCAAGAACATTTATAAATTATAAATTTATTAAAGATTTTAGATTGAAAATTTTGTTATCGATGATTTAAATATTTTGTTATAAAACGATATGAACGATCATAGAACTGTATGATTATAAATTCTTATTTAATAAATAACTATACAAAATATACTATTCCTAGAAAAATAGGTTGGTTCATCTTAACTTATATTACACTTTTTATTAAACTAACTATCGAATTGATAAATAACGTACCAAAAAATATTTTGCACTTTCCTTAAATAAAAGCTACGAAATTACCTAATATGATTAACGTATATGTGAAAATTAATTATAGTGAATAATAAATATTTGATAACAATTTTTGTATCTTAGTTCTTTTTTTAATTTTATATTATTAAAATATATTTAAAAATCACATTAAATATATAATAAAAACATTTATAATTTTTCTTATATGTTATATTATGAATTTTTCAAAACGTCTATAAATTATTAGAAATTTGAATATCCCCACTCTGAAAATTTTGTGATCAATAGATTATTTTTTTTGTCATAATAAGTTACAAATGATCATAAAATTGTATTAATATGAACTTTTATTTAATATTATAAGAAGATACACATTATTTTAAAACCATATGAGTAAAAAATATCATTTAATAATAAAACATATATATTTATATATATATATATAGATTATACTATATACCATAAGATTACATAAATATTTTAATATTAAAACTTTCAATGAATTTTTCAAAACATTTATAAATTATAAACTTATTAAAGATTTCACATTGAAATTTTGTTATCGATTATTTAAATATTCAGTTATAAAATGATATGAATGATCATAGAACTGTATGATTATAAATTCTCATTTAATAAATGACTATATAAAATATACTATTCTTAGAAAAATAGGTTGGTCCATCTTGACTTACATTATATTTTTTATTAAACTAACTATCTAATTGATAAATAATCTACCAAAATTTTTTTTGCACTTTCCTTAATTAGAAGCTACGAAATTACCTAATATGATTAACGATATATGAAAATTAATTATTATGAATAATAAATATTTGATAACAATTTTGTGTCTTAGTTCTTTTTTAATTTTATATTATTGAAAAATATTAAAATCACATTAAATATATAATAAAAACATTTATATTTTTCTTATATGTTATATTTGAATTTTCAAAATGTCTATATATTATTAGAAATTTGAATATTCCCACTCTGAAAATTTTGTGATCAATAGATTATTTTTGTTATAATAAGTTACAAATGATCATAAAATATAACGCATATGAATTTTTATTTAATAAATATTCAAACTAAATAATATATATATATAAACACTAATGATTTAAAGCAACAAGATTGGCTGATCAATTTAGTCGTCCAGTTGAAATCTTTCAAAAGTATGTGAAAGACTAAAGTCAAAGTAAATATTGATTTAGAATAGTAGTTATATTTTACTAACCAAATACCGAAAAAACCGAACCGAACCGAAACTAACCCGATATCCGGGTTGAACACCCGTAATCCAAATGAAGCCAAACTATTGTTTCATTCTCCAAAATATAATAAAAATAATAACTTAATCCCGCGCAAGGCGCGGGTCTTATCCTAGTAGTAATATCTAAAATGTCTGAATCATATAAACTAAATAGATTTGAAAAATTTGGAGTTGTCACAATAGTCATTGTTTTCTTAATTGTTATTAATAAAATAAAGTCAGATTTATTTTCTCTTGCCAAAAAAATGAATCAAGACTCATTTACACAAACTAGAATGTAGGAACTAACGGCTACATGTGATCACATGTTATTTATTGGTTGAACATACCTCAAGACTCTATTTTCTGGCGTGGAGGATCACAGCGAGTCAGCGACCTCGGTAAGTTTTAATGCAAATAGAGATGACGAACATGGTTTTCGAGCAGCAAAATTGAAATTGAAAACAAATTTTTAATCACAATTCTCGATGCAGATCCACTAAGTTTATAATTTTAAATACATAATCTTATAAATCTGAAGTTAACATAGAGATTCGGCGCAGATCCATTAAATCTATAATTTGTTTACCTTCATTTTCAAGTATCTGATCTTGGAGGTCCGACATTGGGAGGTTAACGAGACAACAGCTGTGGCGGCAACGACGTTAGCATTCATCGCGAAGATTTTAACTTTTAGATCGAGAGTCTGTGAGACTCTCTTTTTTGTTTTCATTTGTTTCATGGTAGAATCCTCCCACGATTCACATTTCAATTAATTTATGATAATACTTAAATACTGCACTGCGCATGAACATGAGCGTGAATTTGAAAACTATTAGTAGGGATAATTGATTATTGTATTTTAATGGATTTGAAAATCCAAATTAAATCTAATGTTATTGGTTATATTTTTAAAATCTATATTAAAATCATGTGTTATTGGTTTAATGATTCATAAATTCTAATTAAAATTATTTAATCATACGGATTTACTAATAGATTTGATTTCATGATGAATTTGAATGAATTTTTATGGATTTCTTTGTTAAAGTTACAAAGACTCAGATCCAAAGAAAAACCTCCAGATTTGTAAATACTAATACGAGAGAATTTGAAAATCTAAATATTTTACTTGAATTTATAAATACTACATCAATAACTAAATCAATCAAAATGCATAAACCAATAACACCAATGTATGACCAATAAAGTAATGAATTTTATAATAAAATGTATATAAAAAGAGAAAATTTAAAAATACGGCAGAAGTATTAAATATTTTATAATTTTAAATGTTTAATAAAATATAAATATTTTTAAATTTATATTGAGAAATTAAGGTTGAGGACCCCACTAAAAATGCTTTAGCCACAAGTTTAATTCTTTGAACAATTAAAGAAATAGTTTTTATATTTAGTTTACATATAATAAATAAAAAATAGTATTCTCTCTGCTTTAGTTTTATTGGTGTTATAAGATTTTGTTTTTGTTTTAATTTAAATAATGTTTTTAGATTTCTATGTAAATCTTTAATGTTGTTTGGAGATTTTGACCAATTATATTTTATTGAATAAAATTTTATTGATTGGATTAGGTTTACTAATATGAAATGAATACAAGTTAACTATTTTTTAGTAATATGAAACAGAGGGAGTATAGATTATTATTTAGTAAACTGAGTAAAAATCATAAACATTTACTATATTTAAACTATAAATCTGATAGACAAAAGAAAACCTAAAATCTCATAACCATGGGTTAGTCCGTTCCGTTTAAATCGCTATATTCAATAGATAATCCCACAAAATCCAATTTTAGCCTCACATTAGGCTCACTGGTGGCCCACAACACAAAGCCCAAAATAACCAAAAGACTCGGGTCGTTATTACAGAACAAAAAACATATTTAACGCGAATTTAGCTGGCGTTGTCGGATCATTGTTTTCGCTCGCTTTTATTTCTCCCTCCGATCTTGCTTGCGTGTTTCTTCCATGGCGGCAAGATCCTTGTGGAGAACCCGTGCGAGACTCCTCGTTGTTGGTTCCGCCGTATGCGGTGGTTCCGGCTCCGCCTTCATTGCTTCCTCCGAAGACCCGTCCAGAACTCTCAAGCTCTGCACCAACATCCCTGTCCGCCTCTTCCGCAACACCGTAACCGCCGCCTCCATCGCTTTCGGTACAGAATTTTTCTTTTTTTTTATATAAAAATTCAAACTTTCTTGTAGGATTTGTGTTGCCTGCAATGCCCTTTTATTCTTTTTTTTTTTCAATTTGATTATTTTGTGAATGAGATTGGTTAATGATTCAATCTGTTTCATTCCGTGAAAATTGGAACTTTGCACGGTTCTTAAGTCATATGAATTTCGTAGAATGTTCGGTACATAAGGAGTAACGTTGTTGTGTAATAGATTATGAATATTCCTTGTCGGGTTTGGCTGAGGGAAGCAGCGAGAGGGCTAAAGTCAAACATGAAGTCCACCTAAGGTCAGCGCAAAAGCTTCAAGAGCTCTGTTTCAAAAATGGAGGAATCTATATCAAACTCGGCCAGCATATAGGACAATTAGTATGTAAAAAGCTATGCTGCTCTTTATGTACCAACAAGTGTCCGAGGATAAAACAATCTTACGTGTTTTTTTGCTTTTGATAATGTTCCAAGGATTATCTTGTGCCTGAGGAATATGTTCATACGATGAGGGAGTCTATGTTGAACAAATGCCCTGTCTCTTCGTATGAGCAAGTATGTGAGGTTTTCAAGAAAGAGGTTGGAGAGACGCCTGACAAAGTATGCGCCCCTTCTCTTATATACTTATCTTATATGTTAGATAACCTTCACATTTAACGCTTCATTATCTGCAGGTATTTGCTGAGTTTGACCCTGTTCCTATTGCAAGTGCTTCCCTTGCTCAAGTTCATGTTGCTCGCACCCATTCCGGGGAAAAAGTTGCTGTCAAGGTACTCAACCGAACTACTTTTACTTTTACATGATTCAGAACAAACTTGTTAAAGAGTATTTTTGTGCTCACTCCATTTTGTTTATCTTGAATCTATCGTCTGCAGGTTCAACATTCCCATTTGACAGACAGTGCAGCTGCGGACACTGCAGCTGTTGGAGTTATAGTGAACACCTTGCACCGGATATTCCCATCATTTGACTATAGGTGCAGTCCCTTTCTCATATAGATCACACAATCCATAGCTCATGTTTCTTACAATAGCTTATACTACTGGCTCATGTACACAGGTGGTTGCTAGATGAAATGAGTGAAAGCTTACCAAAGGTTAGTGTCTTTAATTGATGATTCATAATAAGTTTAAACGGCTTTTGTATTGATGTGTTATTTCACCAGGAACTAGATTTTATGGTTGAGGCCAAAAACAATGAGAAGTGTCTGGATAATTTTAGGAAGATCTCTCCCCATATTGCAGAGTATGTTTATGCACCAACGATCTACTGGAACTTGAGCTCCTCCAAGCTGTTGACTATGGAGTTCATGGATGGTGCTCAAGTGAATGATGTGGCTAAGATCAAAAAGCTTGGGATTCAGCCTTATGAAGTATCAAAGCTAGTAAGCTGTTTTCACCTTTGATCTTTTAACATATCATGAATAATAGGAATTGACTTTAACTTCTTGTTTGCAGGTGAGTCAAACATTTTCAGAAATGATGTTTAAACATGGATTTGTGCATTGTGATCCACACGCTGCCAACTTGATTGTTCGTCCTTCTGGTAAAAGAAACATATACGGAAAGCAAAAACCGCAGCTGGTGCTTCTCGACCACGGCTTGTACAAGGAGCTTGACTTCAACACGAGATTCAACTACGCTTCACTATGGAAAGCCCTGGTCTTCTCAGATGCCAACGCCATCAAAAAACACAGCGAAAAGCTCGGAGCTGGAGATGATCTCTACGCGCTTTTCGCAGGGATACTCACGTTGAGACCGTGGAAGCAAGTCATCGACACGTCAGTGGACCATCTAGTCATCCAAGGCACTAAAGAAGATCGGTCAGAGCTGCAGATGTATGCATCACAGTACTTCCCTCAAATCTCGGAGCTTCTCAGGAGGTTGCCACGTGTGATCCTTCTGATGCTGAAGACAAACGACTGTCTCCGGTCTGTTAACAATGAGCTGTTGCAAGGGTCGTCGCTTGAGTCGTTCTTGATCATTGGGAAAGTGTCTTCAGAAGCTGTCTTGGAAGCAAAGTGGTCGGAGAAGAAGTCTTTGATGAAGTGGTTGAATGTTTGGCTTGAAGGATTGTCTGTGGAAGCAAGGCTATGGGTGATGCAGTTCGCACTTTGGGTGTTACAAGTGAGAAAAGCATTAACACTATGATATATAGTAATAGTAATTATCATGAATACGAATATGTTACAGGCAAAGTATAGACACACGTATTCTTTGCTCTTGGTGTATCCAGGAGTCACATTTTATCATTCTTTGTATACGCAGGCTATTGTTGTTACCAATAAATTTAATGTAAACTATGAGATATACATTGTTTGTAAGGTGTGGAAATGCTCTTCTTCTTCTTTTTTTTGTCATTAAATTGTAATACTCCAACGTCTTAGCCAGTCAAACGAATTGTAATACAGAGAATGCTTCTGTGTGAGGGAGCCTTAAACGAAACCGGCACGAAGCTAAGACAATGTTTCTGCCTCGAGTAGAGAGGACAGTCACTATGGTCCCCCTTGAGCCACATAGGATTGGCACCGTCTGTCTCTGGTGACACTATGGGCGATCTCCATAGCTATAGCGTTAGCAGTATGAGTAACCACATTCACACGACACTCCTTGAACTTCTTCATAATGTTAATTACCTTTGAAGATATCATTAGGCAGGTCCGGAAAGTCCCGAGGGCTTTGTAGTGCAGCCTGAAGATGAGAGGAAGATGTTTCTAAAATTACTCTGTTCCAATGCAGAGATAGAAGACCTTCCACTGTCCAACCTAACGCTCTGATCTCTGTTCTAAGTACCCTCTCTGTACTCACGAGAGCTCTTCGACTATGGACTTGAGCAACTGACGATGATGATGATCACCAACACTTATGTTCTTACTCAAGGATATCAAATAATGAAAAATTGGGCAAAACAGAGTTTTGGGAGAGAAATCATGCTGTGGAAGAGGGATCCCTGACTTGCTCCATACTTCCTTCGCCACTGTGCAGTGAAACAAGACGTGACAGATGGTTTCTTGACCTACACCACATACCGGAACAAGACGTGTCCACTTGAATGCCTCAACGACCGTAGTCTCTCTTTCACAGCCAATGCACCAGTAAGAGAACTCCACATGAAATGTCTGATCTTTGGTGAAGTTTTTACTTTCCATAAATCACCACATAGTTTCTTCTCAAGAAGTGAGCGGGAACTCTGATTAGGAGACTGGAAATCCTTGCAGAATTTCAGAGAATTTATAATCACTCCTTGTGTCATAAGAAGCATGTTTAGAAAAGCCCCACACCTGGGAGTCTGCTTTTCTAACATCGTATCTAATGTTGGAAATGATCTTCATAACCATTAAATTAATTTTAAAAAGGAAAAAAAAACTTGATTACATTTTATCCTTGTTCTTTCAAGATTCTCTAGTGTTTAAATGTATTGCTTATTAAGTCACAAGTCACAACCAATCTTAATTTACCATCATTTCACTTTCCTATGTCAAATCATGACTGCGATATGTTTACTATATATTTACTAGAGATTTAACAGTTTTTTGGCATATAATTTGAATTTCTATATGTGATCTCTAGAGAAATCAAAACTAAGGATAGTTTCACTCTCCGATATCATAAGCACAAACAAATCATGATTGCTATATATTGAATCTATTGAAGATGTAGTATTTGAATCAATATATGTCGAATATCTAGATGTCATAGCATATAATGTTATATCATAATCACAAAACATCATGATTACTAGCTTCATTTACGATAAATTTTAGAAGTATTTTTTGTGATTCACTTACCTTCGTTTTCAACAATTTGTTCTTGGAGGTTTAGTGGCGGCAAGTACACGGTGGCCGCGAGACCACAGCCCTCTTGGCTTGAATTGTGGTCTTTTCTTTTGTGTGACTTCGTGTCTACCCTCTTGACATCATGTAAGTCACTTCTGAGCAATCTCTCCACTGTTCCATTCATCCTTTCAATCATCTTGGGAGTTAATGAACATAACAATGTCCAACATTGTTAGGCAGTGGGTAATCTCCATGGTCACAACTAATCTTAATTTACCATCGTTTCAAATTCATATGTCAAATCATGAATGTTATATGTTTATTATAGATTTGCTAGAGATTTAACAGTTTTTTTGGAGATTAATTTGAATTTTTATACGTGATCTCTAGAGATATCGAAACTAATGATAGTTTCACTCTCTGATATTATAAGGACAAACAAATCATGATTGCTATATGTTGAATCTATTGACGATGTAGTATTTGAATCAATATATGTTGAATCTCTAGATGTCATAGCCTCCATTGTTATATCATAATCACAAAAAATCGTAGAAAGATTATTCATTGCATAGAATTATTGCCAGTTTAGAGAGAGTTCATATCTAGAAATGTTTTGAAAATTTAAATTATAAATTCGGACGGATTATTGATATCTGGCAAAATTAAATTTGAAAATTATTTTATAATCGACTAAAAAAAGAAGTTATACTCGTTTTAGTTGTACTAACTATACAAATTCTAGTTGTATTTGTTTTAATTGTATTTTGGTTTTTTCGTTTTTGTGAATCTTCCCTATTATATTTATAGTTGATATTTCACTTGGTTTCTCAAGCGAGCTTAAATTTTGTCGTATCTAGACCTTATTAAAATGTTTTCATAGTGTTTCAAACAGCCATCCCAAGTTTAATCTGGCAGCACATGATAGTTCAATCGTTTTCATCATCTCTCTGACTGACGTTTTATGAAAACTGGTCTTCAAATCTTTGTCTGTAATAAGACCGGTTTGGTCTACATCTAATTGATTTCGATCTCTGGTCTGGGAACAGAGTTGCAGATAGAACGATTGGAATCTTGCTATCGACTGCGTTTAAAATCAGATACAAGGAGAGGCTGACAAAAGTATACACTGCAGCTCATATAACAGCTTCCAAGTTCTTGCCACTCTTAACCAAAGAAGAAACAAATTGTAGTTGAAGCCTTTTAAACTCTTGTTTTTAAAAAAAAAAAAGTTTGATTACCATCTTCTTCACCTGAGAACTCTATTTTTTGTGTTCTTTTGCAGTGTACGAAGCAGCTCAATTGTCTATGACAGCCTTCAAGAAATGGAGAACAGGAGGTCCTCGTTTCCAGAGAGCTTCAGTACTCGGTAGAAAACGCAAGGAATCTTATTAAAATTAAGGTCCCAAAAAAACTCTTCTTTATTGCTAGCTTTATTCCTTTAGATGATTCGAGTTGCTTGTGTGTTGTTCCCATTGTCATATTATTTAGAATCATTTCATCGCCATCATACAATAGTGTGTTTAGTGATAAAATATCTCAAAGATGATGTGACAACAAAGAAAATTAGGTTCTCTTTTGCTTATTGCGTTACAGAACAAATTACGTTTTGGTAGCACTGATGAATCAAATATTCAAATTTCTCGGATAATGATTTAGTTCAGAGACCAAAAAGATGTATAATATTTTTGCTTCGATCCCAAGTATACGAAGACTATACATCTTAACTAGCACCATCACCGGGGTTCATTTTCAGCAGCCCCGTTATAGTGTTTGCCTTGGTTCTAGCCGTAGCTATGAATATACTAAAATTGCCTGAAACTGATAACCTTATCATGTGGCCATTCATGTTCTTGAATGGCTCTCTCGAAATGAAATTCATATTTTAGTTATCCTCTTCACGATAAGAGAATCTCTATTCTCCTCCAAATGTTGGTCTTCCATTACAAAAAGAACACAAACTTTATTGCACTTTTTGGAAATTCCGACAGCATATACTAAGTAGTGCTTTTGAAATTTTGATTTAGTGTCCATGACCAATTTTCTTATCATACAACATTTACTCAGATAAAGCTCAAGCCTAATACTAATAAGGTCCGAGTGTGAAGTGGTTATTGACCAATGACAAAGGAGATTTATTAAATTTAGTTGTGACAATATTTGAATGTTTTATTGAAACTTTCAAAACGATATTGTAGCGTCTTGCATAGTAAAACGCATGCTGACCAGATCAAAGACCGAGTTATAAAAAAAATTGAGAAATGAGATGATGCAAGCGTATGAGAATATGGTTCTTCACCGTGGCAAGTCATACACCTTTTTACCCTATTTTATTCATACCACAATTACAATAAATATCTTGAGATATTTCTCGAGTTACAATATCATAATAGATCCTTATCTCTCTTTTTCCCTTTTTAAATTGTAAAAAGTTCAGAAAAGTGCAGAAAAAGCTCTGTTCTTTATTCCTCCTAACCAATCACTGCACACCTTCAACACAATCTTTCAAGATTTTTCCACGCGCCTGTTCCTCAATATTCGATTAAGGTACGTGTATTTGAGATACACGCTCTGGTCATTGGCCTGGTGATGAGACAGAACTACTTGCCTCCGTGTCCATTTATCATCTTGTCCGGAAGATATTTAGTTACTATAAATATCTAATATCTCGTCACTGCGAAAGCACAACAAATCAGACAAAAACACATAAAAAACATATAAAAGAAGAAAATCTTCGGTTAACAAAAACTATTTGAATGAAGAGAAACGGTGAGACCAAGCGGCGGAGAAACGTGGCGGAAGAGGCGGAGCAAGGAGGAGGAGATCCGGCGATGTGGGAGGATCTTGACCGTAATTTCAGACAAGTGCAATCTGTTTTGGACAGAAACAGATCACTTATCCAGCAAGTCAACGACAATCATCAATCAAGAATGGCAGATAACATGTCCAAGAACGTTGCTCTGATCCAAGAACTCAACGGAAACATCTCAAAGGTTGTTTCAATGTACTCTGACCTCAACACCAATTTCTCATCGGCGTTTCACGGTGGGAAGAACGGACGCGACGGTGGTGGTAATACCGGAACCAGAGCTAATTAATCAACCCGATCAAATTGATCTTTCTTAGTTGGACCGGCTGGTTTGAACATTTCGAATAAGTCTGTCTAACATATGATCTAAACCAACCTGTTATATAAGTTATGTTATTGCAATGATTGTCGTTAGAATAATCCGTGGGAGAAAACCCATTATATGGGTTATTTTAATTATGGTTTGAGTCTTTTTCAATGTGTCTCTACTGCAATTTCTCTAATAATAAATAAATATTTAGACTTAAACGTTTTTTTTGGTTATATTTTGAGCCTCTTCTTATTATATATGATCTTTGACATTAATGAAGGTTGTTAGATAGTTGCAACTTGAAATAAGTTCGTAACCTATTGGTGATGCAATTTTGATATGACATGTAAAGTGATTTGTTTACGGATGACTTTTCAAAGTGGTGTGTGTTGGAGAAGTATCCACGTTGTGATATTCACATGACAATAAAGAGGTAACAGATACTGCATGAAACAAATAGACTATTCAGTCCCATTTCAGATACCCTAGCAATGCAGTGATATGAAGACTGTAAGACCACCCGCAATGCAGGGATTTAATCACAAATCCTTATTGCTTTTTAATTATAATAACAATATAATACTTAAGATAACTAAGGATTAAAAGGACAAAGTCCTTAGTGTGCTGGCGCAACCGGATTGGCTCGGGAATAGGGTTTGGTTTCGTCGGAGGAGAGAAAAAACACGGGAGAAAAATCAGTTTCGCGAGAAATCGAAAAAAAAAAGCATAATAATAATTGTATCTTTATATTTCATCTTGTAATAAATAAAATAAATTTGAACTTTTTTTTTTAATTCTTAAGGACTCCAATTACGAAAATACTATTGTACACAAATAACAAAATGAGTCCTTAACTATTATAAAAGTAAAAAAAATTGATTTTATAATCCTAAGGATTCCACCCGCAAGAACACCATTGCGGGTGCTCCAAGAGCATGGTTTTGGGAAAGTGAACCCAATATTAACTTATTAATGAATAATGATATATTACAATCTTAGTTAATCTGATTAGGAGATAACAAAAGTTTGATGCTCCAAAAAGATAAAACTATATACAAACTAAACTTTAATAGAGAAACTAGATACAGACCCGCGCTATGCGCGGAAATATTTCTCAAATCTTCTTTTGATTTTTTAAATTAGATTATACGATTATCAAATTATGTTTTATATTTAAAAACATTTTTATATCTCTATATGTATAGTATTAATGTGTGTTTTAATATAGTATATAGATTGTGCATGTTGTTAGTTTTAAATCAATAGATGTAATATATGTAATTGGTTTACTTTGGTTGTTGATTTTAACATCTAATCCTATTAGTGCATACATCTAAGGATTTAATTTTTGTTTAAATTACATATTTTTGATTTACTTTACACAAAACAATTTGTTTTAAATAATTTTTCTATTTAATAATTTAAGCGACCACAATTTCATATTTTTTATTTATTAGCTACCCGTGCTTAGCGCAGTTTTTGTTTCATTTTAATATAAAACTCCAAATTTGTATGAAAATGTGTTATAACATTATCATTTATTAAATTTTAAGTTTATATTTATAAGATATTTGTGATATGTATTTCATATAATTACTTAAGTATTGTGTGTCTGGTATAGAGATCAAAGTTTTCATCTCATTAAACATCAATCTTGACGACCATTCAAGAATAATATTTAATATATAGCTTGTATTATAATGCATGAAGTTGTTGAAATAAATTGTGATTTGGGCTGATCAAAAAATCCAGATCCGAGAAACCGAACCGAACCCGATCCGAGAAAGTAGTATGGAATCCAAACCGAAATTCATTAAATATCCGAATGAGTTCAAAATTTTGGTATATATAGAACCGAAACCAAACCCGACCCGAACCGAAGTATTTCGGATACCCGAATGTATCCGAAATAAATTTACATACCTAAATATAATAATTATTTTTAGATATAATGTATATTAAAAACATCCAAAATATATAAAATACTTTTAAGTTTTCCAAAATACTTGAAAACATATACAAATAGTCAAAATTAAATGTCTAAAATAGCTAAAATATACTCAAAACTCCAAAATACTTAAACAATTGATTCTCTATACAAATGTTCAAACCAAACTAATTTAAATGTTAAGTTTAGGTATTTCGAGATATGTTACTCAAATTTATTTGTAATATATTATTTTATTTATAGATTTTGAGAAATTTAAAGTATATAATAAATTTTAATTTTTTAAAAATAATTTAAATGAGTTATCCGAACCCGAACTGAACCCGAACTGAAATTTGGAAATATCCAAATGGGACTGAAATTTTTGACCCCAAAAACCCGAAACCCGGATAAACCCGAACCGAATTCGAATAGGTACCCGAACGCCCCCCTACGTGTGATGATTAAATTTAAACAAACCGATAGTTATAAAATTGATACTTTCACGTCATATCATTTCATGAAGTCCATAAAGCAAATATAGTTATTATACACATTAAAAGCCCAGCTTCAAACGATCCGATCCAACACGATGCTAAATTAAATAGGTCGGTTTAATTAAGCAATTCGGTTTAGTTATTATATAATGTCCGTGTTTTTTTCTGGCATCATATAATATTCGTGTATGTTGTTGTTATGATAATGTTATGACTCACGAATAAACCCAAAATTTAAATGACAACTCTTAACAGTAGATAAAAATTGGACCCTATTTTAATAGATTAGAAGTATATGGATCTGATGGGCTTTAGATAGAGTGGACTTTTTTTGAACAAAGAGTGGACTTGCTTTACATATCTTGGACTGAGACACTCATTGGACCATTTAATTTTGTTTCTTTCATCGGAGATTAAGAAAGTTGAAAGAACCTTGTAATCCAAAATTAGCAAATATCGACCTTTGATTCTTAAGTTAGGATTGTAGTCAAATAGTCTCGAGATACTCCACTAATGTATGTAAAACTCAATTCAAACGGGCCATACCCAATAGTTTTATCTCACTGAATATTAGTTTTAGTCTACTAAACAATTTGCTATAGGCTTATATTTTGTTTATCTTGTTAATCAAAATATTTTGTTTATCACCAATATTGGTTTTAGTTAGTACAAATCTTATTTTCTAAACAACAAGATAACTCAAAGTAATGTAAAATGAGTGGGGTTTGGAATCAATTAAAGATTAACTCGTCCACAAGTTTTAGAAGTAAACGTTTGGAATGTTCTATTTTCAATTTGTCGCTAATCCAACTAATACATCATAATCAAAAAAAAATTTAGCATGTACCTAATTAGTAGGTAAATTAGTGACAGACTAATCATAATCAATTGTGGATTCAACTATTCCAAACACACTATTTCTTTATGTGGTTCAACAAAACTGACTATAGTACAATAATACCAAAGAGATCCATCAGTACAATAATCACAAAGAGATTTGATAGAACGATGTACACTAGCTCTATTAATCATATGGTGATTATTCCACATAGAAAAACATGTTTTTAGTGGTTAGAAAATAAAGAAACTCATCTTATATTCCTTACAGTTTTAATCTATAAAAAAACAAAACAAAACATTTGAAAAATCATTAACGATAAAAAATAGAAGATGATACAGAGCAGAGAGGGAGAGAGGATCCGTAGACTTGAAGCGATAGAAACAAAACAATTGAGAGATGTGTCCCATCCCCTCAAACAAATTAAAACAAAACAAAACAAAACAAAAAAAAAAACATTTTAAAAAAACTTATATCAGTTTTCCAATTTAACCCATCTAACAGATCAATAACTACACTCCTTGCCACTCCCTCAACACACTTTGTTCTCTCTCGATCTCCTCCAAAAAGCTTCCATTTTTATTATCTCTCTCTGTCTCTCTGTGTGGCTAGGTTATTTCTGCTACTGGGTTTTGTTTCTGCTATGTTATTCCTTGAGCTCCGTTCCTCAACAATGGCGGTTTCTTTGAGAAACCTCGTGTCTTCCTTCTAAAACAAAAAGTTAACTTTTTTTCCCCTTTCTGTTTCACTTTCAAGCGGGGAACCATTAGTGTTGTAATTAACGTTATTCAAGCTTGTGAAAAGTTTCGATTTTTTGCAATGTTATGACTAATTTAAAGTTCGTAGCTTTACAAAAGGTTTAAACTTAAGAAGATTAGGACATTGCTTCTCTGTTTGTTGTTGTTGTCTAGGGAGTGAATTGGAAGTTAAGTTAGGTTTTTTAGTCTTCTCTTGATCTGTAAGTTTAGAGAGAGAGAGATGAATCGTAGTTTTAGAGCACAGGAGTCTCGGTTGCTGGATTCAGCAGCGAGGCAGAGGCAACAGCTTAGGGCTTCTATGATGGCTGAGAAAGATGAAGAGCTTTCTTTGTTTCTTGAGATGAGGCGGCGCGAGAAAGAGCAGGATAGTCTCCTTCTCAACAACAACCCTGATGAGTTCGAGACTCCGTTAGGTAAAAGATAATGAGCTTCTCTTTTTGTGTGGAGACAAGACAAAGACAACCCTGATTGATGTTTATTGGTTATTGATGGTTTTGTGTTGTTGTGTAGGTTCAAAGCCTGGAACTTCACCAGTGTTTAACATCTCAAGTGGTGCTGCTGCTCCAGCACGGAAGACAGGTCCTCCTGATGATTTTCTCAATTCTGAAGGCGACAAAAATGACTATGAATGGTAACTTCTTTACATTTGTGCCCGTGGCGTTTTGGTTTTTTATTCGAGTCAGCGAATACATTCACGTGTGGTTATTTGAATGTCTTTAGCAATCTTAAATGCAGCGGGTGTAAGTAAATACTATTTGTGATTCTATAATTAGAATTTAAATTTGATGTTTCTAAGTGACGCAGCTGTGGTAAGTATGTAACCTCAAATTGTCTATACAAGGCATATGTTGAATCCAATGGACTTAGTTTTGGCGTTGGTATATGGAACTGTTTGTCTGTGAGGTGTGTGAGTCTTGCATATGTAAATGCTTACCAATTTGAGAATTTTGCTGCATAAACTATCCATGTTGTTTTTTTTGTGTGGATGATACTGAGGAAGGATGTTGAAGTGTTAGTATAGCGTATCCTTTATCTTCTTTAGACATTCACTTTTGCTATCCTAAAAATATCATTTCCACCCTAACTACTCTTTGTCTTTCTTAGGCTTCTGACACCTCCAGGTACTCCTCTATTTCCTTCGCTGGAGATGGAATCACAGAGGACTATGATGAGTCAGAATGGTGATTCAAAGGGCCGTCCGGCTACATTGACTTCTAGGGTAAGCATGTTATTGCTTACTGTTTTGAACATCTTTTTATCTAAGCATGGATTCTAGATCAGCTAAACATAGTGCTACTTATACGTTTTGAAAACGTCACCTAATGATGTTAATCTGTGAATTGTATTTGTCATAGCTGGCGAATTCCTCATCAGAGCCATCTGCAAGGAACCATCTAACATCTAGACAACCAACTTCCTCTCCTGGATTGAGCTCTTCCAATGGAGCAACTCGGAGACCTTCATCATCTGGAGGACCTGGATCAAGACCCGCCACACCCACTGGAAGATCATCAACGCTGACGACTAACTCAAAATCCTCAAGGCCTTCCACTCCAACCTCACGAACCACCGTCTCCTCAGCTACTCGACCTTCTCTGACTAATTCCAGGTCCACTGCATCTGCATCTTCCAAGCCTACGCCTCCTATGAGTAGGTCAGCAAGTTCATCTAGGCTCACACCTACTGCATCTAAACCAACTACTAGACCTGCTGGTTCAACAACTAGATCCACCACTAGCACCGCCACAAGATCCGCAGGTCCTTCTCGGTCCACCACACCGCTTTCAAGATCTACTGCTAGATCTTCAACACCAACTTCTAGACCCACACTTCCTCCTCCGCCTAAAGCCATATCCAGGTCATCTACACCAACTCGTCGTCCGAGTGCTGCAACAACCACTACATCAAAGCCAACAATATCATCCCAAATCAAGCCTTCTTCTCCAGCGGCGAAGCCAAAGCCAACACCATCCAAAACTCCTGCTGTATCACGTGCTCCTTCTCCTACAGTGAGGTCAAGGCCATGGAAGCCATCAGACATGCCTGGTTTCTCACTAGAGACTCCTCCAAATCTAAGAACAACATTACCTGAAAGGCCACTCTCAGCGACAAGAGGCAGACCGGGAGCTCCAAGCCCTCGTTCTAATTCAGTCGAGCCAGGGGTCTTTCAGGAGGAAGACCGAGAAGGCAGTCATGTTCACCGTCAAGAGGAAGAGCACCGATGTACACTAGTGGTAGCTCTGTTCCTGCGGTTAACCGTGGATATTCCAAAGCTAATGACAATGTTAGTCCTGTCTTGATGGGAGCAAAATGGTTGAGAGAGTCATAAACATGCGGAAACTGGCTCCTCCTAGATCAGATGAAAAGGGTTCTCCTCATGGTAACTTGTCTGCAAAGTCCTCATCACCAGACAGTGCAGGATTTGGAAGATCACTCTCCAAGAAATCCCTTGACATGGCCATAAGACATATGGTGCGTAATCTCTTCTCTCTATCTCTCTTCCCCCATTAGTACTATTAAGATATTGATGAATCAACATTATGGTGGAAACAGGATATACGTAGGACCATACCAGGGAATCTGAGACCACTAATGACAAACATTCCAGCATCATCAATGTACAGTGTGAGATCTGGACATACTCGTGGCAGACCGATGAATGTATCAGATTCTCCACTAGCAACAAGCAGCAACGCAAGCTCAGAGATCAGTGTCTACAACAACAATGGCATGTGCTTAGAGGCAGCTAGCGAAAAGGAAGATGACGCAGGCAGCGAGAGAGGTTGCAGGTCCCCTGCAAGCTTACAAGGGAGATAGATGAAAGAATGAACGAAATATCTGTAAACCGTTGACTTATGAGATCCTCTCGTCTTTATTATTATTGCTTTAACTGTTATGTAAACCTCTAACCTGAAAAGTCGCCTCTATGGTATTGTTGTTATCTGATTGTTTGAGATAATTTAACCACTTTTTAATGATTTCTTATTTGGGTTCAAACATGAATTATGATCAAGTATCATCCAACATAACATAACTATGTTAATAACAACACACGTGTGTCCTTACAATATCTCAGCTGTATATAACACACAAACATCAAAAGAGTGAAACACATCGCTTTTTTAAGCAGCTGCAACTGCCTCGTTGGGCTTGGTTTCAGGAACATTCTTTGGAGGAGCAGTAGTAGCAGCAGCCGCCTCAGATGGAGGTTGAGGAGCGAGTTTCAGGTGAGCAGGAGGGTTCTGTTTGAGCTTCAGCAATATCTGTCTCATTCTCGAGAGATCCGTTGGCTTACCAGGCTTTGGACCTTGAATCACAGAGATTGTAGGCTTCTTGGGATCTTCCTCTTTCTTCTTCCCTCTTCTTTTCTCTATAGTAGGAACCTCTTTAGGAACTAGCTCTGCTATTGCCTTCCAGTAGTTCTTGCTTGCTTCCGCGTAGAACTTCTCTTGAGTCTCCACATACAGCTGAAGTGTTCAAAGACAAGCAAACGTGTGAGGCAACAGATCAAGCAACATAAATTACAAGCTTAAGCAATATATACTCTTATTAAGTGGGCAATGAAGACACCTTTTCTTTCTCCCTGTTAGCTGCTTTGTTGTTTTCACAAGTTAGCTCCCTCTTCTTATGGAACTCCTCTTTGAACTGATTAGCTTCACCAATGATTTGGTTCCTTAACTCCTTTTCTCTCTTCTCCTTCTCCTCAAGTTGAATTGCATTTTGTCTAACACATAACATTAAGCCAATAGCACGATACATCACTCACCACACAACACAACTGATCAAGTAGCTAACTATCCATCCGATCACAAACAACAAAAGACATAAACTTTACAAACCAAAGTTACTAAACAACAACAAGCTATGTAAAAAGCATTGAGTTCAAACTAAAAGCAATCAGCTTTGGGATTTAGATCTAACCTTCTCCATTCTCTGAGAGCAGTTCCCTCATCTGACTCCATCTCCGAAGGCGGTGGCAAGATAGGACCGTCGTGTCCACCGTTAGATCCGAAGACGCCGTCTGCGTTAGAGTAACCGCCGTAGTCTGAGGAAGGCGCCGCGAAAACATCATCGGTGGAGCCATCTACGTGGACGGAGCCGTCGTGGGCAGAGAAGGAGTTGTCAGTAGTGGTGTCAAAGGAGGCTGAGACAGTAGGAACGGACTCAGATGCATCATCTCCGAGCATAACGAACGAATCATCATCAAAGACAGACATTTCCAGGAAACAGTAAGGTAGCTTTCGTGTTTCAGACCGAACAACTCACGACGAGTGTGTGTCTCATGTTTTTCAATCAAGCTTGTAAATCTTCTTAATGGGCTTTGCTACATTACTATGTCGTAATTGGGCTTATTTGGTAATCGGGCCAGAGAGTGAGCATTTCGGTTTGATTATGAATTAAGATTGGTTTGGTTTAACATGGTTTAGAGTCAATATTCATTTCGCTTGAACTTATATACATTTAAGTCTTTAAGGATCCAAAGTAAACCTGAGGACAAATAATCAGAGAACCAAATGAAATGGTGAATGCATTGTTTAATGAATAGCTTGCGTGTCAAGGCATCACTAGACTTAATAATACCTCAAGACTCCATAACTAAACCAGTCAGAAAAACCTAAACGTTAATTTCTGACAAAAAGATCTGCAACTAGAGAACTGCAATTTAGACACTGTTTTGCAGTTCACATCAGAGTTTTTCAATGAAAAATAACCGACACTTCACTCTTTTATGTAGTAAATCCCAAAACAAAAGAGTGGATAATGTTTTAGCCTAAGAGTCTTTTTACCTTTCTTACCAATAGATTAAGCCTAAGCCTAAGCCTAAGCCTAAGCCTAAGCCTAAGCCAAAGCCTAAGAGTCTTCACCTCCGTCACCAATAGGTTGAGCCTGTGTCTCAGAGTCATCACCTCCATTACCAAGAGCCTGTTTCTTAGAGTCTACACCTGCATTACCAACCAGCTCGGTCTGAGACTCTTTTTCCCCAGTAGAGGCGTTTCCAGGTGGTGTAGCGTCTTGGCTGTTCCTCTCTCTGTTTGCAGTATCCCGCTTCTTGTAGTACTTGGCGATGAATTCTTCAGCTAGGTTGGGGTATTTCTCCACCAGATAGTTGTTGATACACTTCCTGTATGAAAAGTCTTCTTTGACCCCATCAGTGGAGACAACAAAGAAGCACCTGGAGTCTGTGAACGTTGTGTGCTTATCAACCTACATACATTGTTAGTTTTTTCCACATCAGACCTAAAAAGGCTAAGTAAGCTTGACGCTCAACTAGTAAAAGAGAATGCTATTTTACCGTGATGAAATCAAGACCGGAACCAAGCTTAGACTCTTTTCTGGATGGAAGTTCAAAATCTGCTCCAGAACATATGTCTTGTCATCATCCGAGATTGGTTCTCCATCAGTGTACCTTCATTTAAAGAACACAGTTGTACAACGATGAAGCTTAGCACATATCTATGTAATATTGGAAAATGGATAGACTGAGCTTAGATAAGAAAGGCATACCCGGAATGATGCATTATGTTCCTGAGTCTCCTCATGACTGGCTCGACATCTGAGAGAAGCTCTTGCTCCTCAGTGGTGAACATGTCCACGCGCTGTCCTGTTGCTGTCAACATGCGAGCAACATTGTTCACGGATCCAGGGGTCCTAGGAGGACGGTTCCTCTTCCCGTCTGCACCACCCCATTGGACCAGCCACCCTGTGAGCTAGCCGCTGGATATTTCTTGGTTGGAATTCCCCACTGGCTTGACTCATTCCCATCCTTCTCTCGGCTGTTGGTTCCCTTCAAGGAAACCCATGGATTTCCATCATCTTCTTTAGCATCCTTGTCTGAAGCAGTCGAAATTGTCTGTCCCCAAGAACTCCAAGGAGCAGAGCCTGATCCAGTTTCCGGAATATTTTTTTCTTTTGCACCCCAAGCAGAAGCACCTAATTCACTTTCAGAAGTCTTTTTGTCTCTGGACCCCCAAGCAGCAGCACCTGTCTCACTTTCAGATTTGTTTCTGGTCTGAGAACCCCAAGAAGCTGGACCTGATTTGTTTTTGACTTCCCTTTGTCACAAGTACCCCAAGTACGAGCATCTGTTTCAGTTTCAGAATTTTGTTTAACCATAGAGCCCCAAGCAACAGGATCTGACTCAGTTTCCAAGCTCTTTTTGCCCCATGCAGCACTACCTGGTTCAGTTTCTAAGCTCTTTTTCCCCCAAGAACCCAATGCAACAGGAGTTGTTTCTTCTTTGTTCATTTCGTCCCTGGAACCCCAAGCAGAAGAAGCATCAGCTCCCAGGTTCTTGTTGACATTAGAGCCCCAAGCAGAAGAAGTATCAGCTCCCGGGTTCTTGTTGGCATTAGAGCCCCAAGCAGAAGAAGCACCAGCTCCCGGGTTCTTGTTGGCATTAGAGCCCCAAGCAGCAGCAGCAGATGATAATCCAGCTTCCGGGTTCTTGTTGGCATTAGAGCCCCAACCAGAAGAAGCATCAGATTCATCTACCGGGTTCTTGTTAGCAATAGAGCCCCAACCAGCACCAGCATCTGATTCAGCTCCCGGGTTCTTGTTGGCATTAGATCCCCAAGCAGCAGCACCTGTCTCACTTTCAGATTTGTTTCTGGTCTGAGAACCCCAAGCAGAAGCACCTAATTCACTTTCAGAAGTCTTTTTGTCTCTGGACCCCAAGCAGCAGCACCTGTCTCACTTTCAGATTTGTTTCTGGTCTGAGAACCCCAAGAAGCTGGACCTGATTTGTTTTTGACTTCCCTTTGTCACAAGTACCCCAAGTACGAGCATCTGTTTCAGTTTCAGAATTTTGTTTAACCATAGAGCCCCAAGCAGAAGCACCTAATTCACTTTCAGAAGTCTTTTTGTCTCTGGACCCCAAGCAGCAGCACCTGTCTCACTTTCAGATTTGTTTCTGGTCTGAGAACCCCAAGCAGAAGCACCTAATTCACTTTCAGAAGTCTTTTTGTCTCTGGACCCCAAGCAGCAGCACCTGTCTCACTTTCAGATTTGTTTCTGGTCTGAGAACCCCAAGCAGAAGCACCTAATTCACTTTCAGAAGTCTTTTTGTCTCTGGACCCCAAGCAGCAGCACCTGTCTCACTTTCAGATTTGTTTCTGGTCTGAGAACCCCAAGCAGAAGCACCTAATTCACTTTCAGAAGTCTTTTTGTCTCTGGACCCCAAGCAGCAGCACCTGTCTCACTTTCAGATTTGTTTCTGGTCTGAGAACCCCAAGCAGAAGCACCTAATTCACTTTCAGAAGTCTTTTTGTCTCTGGACCCCAAGCAGCAGCACCTGTCTCACTTTCAGATTTGTTTCTGGTCTGAGAACCCCAAGAAGCTGGACCTGATTTGTTTTTGACTTCCCTTTGTCACAAGTACCCCAAGTACGAGCATCTGTTTCAGTTTCAGAATTTTGTTTAACCATAGAGCCCCAAGCAACAGGATCTGACTCAGTTTCCAAGCTCTTTTTGCCCCATGCAGCACTACCTGGTTCAGTTTCTAAGCTCTTTTTCCCCAAGAACCCAATGCAACAGGAGTTGTTTCTTCTTTGTTCATTTCGTCCCTGGAACCCCAAGCAGAAGAAGCATCAGCTCCCAGGTTCTTGTTGACATTAGAGCCCCAAGCAGAAGAAGTATCAGCTCCGGGTTCTTGTTGGCATTAGAGCCCCAAGCAGAAGAAGCACCAGCTCCCGGGTTCTTGTTGGCATTAGAGCCCCAAGCAGCAGCAGCAGATGATAATCCAGCTTCCGGGTTCTTGTTGGCATTAGAGCCCCAACCAGAAGAAGCATCAGATTCATCTACCGGGTTCTTGTTAGCAATAGAGCCCCAACCAGCACCAGCATCTGATTCAGCTCCCGGGTTCTTGTTGGCATTAGAGCCCCAACCAGCACCAGCATCTGATTCAGCTCCCGGGTTCTTGTTAGCAATAGAGCCCCAACCAGCACCAGCATCTGATTCAGCTCCCGGGTTCTTGTTGGCATTAGAGCCCCAAGCAGAAGCACCTAATTCACTTTCAGAAGTCTTTTTGTCTCTGGACCCCAAGCAGCAGCAGCAGATGATAATCCAGCTTCCGGGTTCTTGTTGGCATTAGATCCCCAAGCAGCAGCAGCAGATGATAATCCAGCTTCCGGGTTCTTGTTGGCATTAGAGCCCCAAGCAGAAGAAGTATCAGCTCCGGGTTCTTGTTGGCATTAGAGCCCCAAGCAGAAGAAGCACCAGCTCCCGGGTTCTTGTTGGCATTAGAGCCCCAAGCAGCAGCAGCAGATGATAATCCAGCTTCCGGGTTCTTGTTGGCATTAGAGCCCCAACCAGAAGAAGCATCAGATTCATCTACCGGGTTCTTGTTAGCAATAGAGCCCCAACCAGCACCAGCATCTGATTCAGCTCCCGGGTTCTTGTTGGCATTAGATCCCCAAGCAGCAGCAGCATTTGATTCAACTTCCGTTTTCTTTCCCCAATTAGACTGTGGGTTCTCCTCACCACCTGTAGTTTTTGAGACTCCCCATTCTGAGCCACCATCGGAACCATTGTCCCACTTGGATTCCGATGTCTTGCCTTCATCAAGTATATTCTGGAACTCGGCACTGTCCTCAAACTTGGGCTCTCCAAGAGCAGCGTCTCTCTCAGGGGATTCAGCCCATTCAGCCATGTCTTCCTCAGTAACATCAAAACCAGACGAAGAAATGTATGCATCTGCACTTTTAGTTGATCGGACCATTTGGAGAAAGCTGAAGACCCAGGAAGCCTATCTGCTGCACCAGCTTGTTTATTGTTCCATTGTTTGTCATGTCGACTAAATTCCTCATGGAATACGACTTGAGCATGAAATTAGCAGCCACTTCCTTCACCTTGTGGATGCTGTTCTCTAGCTGCAACTCATCTTCATATGATAGTCTCAAGCGAGACACCAAAGGAGAAATGTCCCGGTTGATGAGATTGTGAATCACATCCATGTCTTTCCTAGACATGGATAGGTCTTCCAAACTTAAACTAAATCCCAGTGGATCTAGATGCTCCATCAACAGGGGCTGAAGTGAATCAAAGAATCCCAGCGCCTCCTTTGGACCCTTCTCCAGCATGATTGCAGTTACAACTTCATTTATAACAGATGCCAACGCATCAACACCTAAATCAAAGAGCAACAAGTCGCTTCCAGCAACCATGAACCTGTCCCCTTTGCAACTGAGACGCTCGGAAAGGCAAGCTGTAAAATCTGGAAAGATGTCCAAGCTGGGCCAGAGTTACTGGACTTCCTTAGCGCTGGTGGTGGCAGAGAAGAGAGGCATACATAGCTAACTGTTGAGCAAATGCCTTGTGAAAACCACCTGCTCCAGCATTACCCTCAGAGATAGCAACGAATCAGAGCGCATCTGCAGAATCAGCTGCCCAGTATGCGAGCTACGCAGTTGCTTATCCACGGAAAAGAGCTCCGTAACCTCTGCTTTTGCGGTTAGTGACTGTGGGTAGAAGAGATGGACACAATCACCATCAAAGTCAGCACCTAGGGGCCACATATCAGCGGATTGATCTTCACCGTGTTATCTTCATGCACGTACACCTTAAGCGCTTGCAGAGAATGCTTGTGAGTTGTGGGAGGACGGTTCATGAAGACAACATCCCCATCCATGACCCTGCGATGAACAACCTGGCCGGGTTTAAGAACTGTGTGCCCTTTGGAACCATCCCTCAGAGAATAGGTTGTAGCGCCTTGGCGGTGTTGGAGCAAATTCAAGTAGCCGTTGAGTATTTGAAGTTGTCTTTGTTTCATGTTTGATTTGGTCTTTGGTCGGTGTCAATAAGGACCGAGTATCTCGGTTGTAGTTGGTCCTAGTGGGTCGTAGTTGTTAGTTTGTTTCAGTTTTATTAGGAGCGACTTGTTATCTTTGTAAGGCTATTTATGAAGCCATTTCTCTATTGAATAAGAACAGAGTTTACAAGTCATTTAAGAGCATTCAAAGTTTTGGCTTTTCGTAACCCTCCATGCATCACCACTTTTCTTGACAGCAGATTTCTCAACGGTGATATCCAAAACCCATTCCCCTCGGCGGGACACATGGGGACTCCGGATCCAGGTTGTAGTATCGGGACTATTCCAGACTATATTAGCCGAGTTAATCCGTGGATCACCTGCCCAGTTTAGAAACAGAGGCATTATTAAAAACATATTTTACTGTAACTTAGGCTTGATAGTACAACTACAACTCGAAAGACCAATCATTAAGACTAGTAAAGGAGATAGCTTTTAATTCTGGCAGTATATCTAACTAGAATGACCTGTAAGTAAGACTCTACTACCATATGAACTACATCCCCATCAAAACAAAATAAAATCAAGAGGAATTGACAAGAACGATGAATGCATTAATCAAGTACCTTTGATCACTGTTTCGAGCAGAACTGGGTAAATTGCATTGCAAAGAACATCAAGTGTTCTTTCTAGATCTTGATCAATGGCATTGTTGGAGGAAAACATCAAGCACGGCATACCAGCATCTTTGCTCGCAGATGAATCTCCGAAAGAGCAGCACTTTCTGTTCATTCGAGAAGAAAGTAAACATAATTAGACTATAAAATTAGGAAGCTAGATAGGTAGACGTAACAAGACAAAGAGCAAAAAATAATGGACAGAAGGAAAAGCAAATCATGTACAAACCTGTCAACTAAATTCATTCTCTTGAAGTGGTCAGCTTTCTTCTTGTTCTGTGCGAGTGAGTTAATTACTTCCTGGCACTTTATAAGTATATCCTGCACGCTGATGTTCCACCCTTCCAACAATGTCTAGTAAACCAAAAAAAAACACCAAGTACAAGCTAGATTAAAAGGATGATTAGGATTAAAGTATCTCAATGACAAGTAGAGAGACCAGAATTCAACCTTATTAAGATGAATATGGCCATGTAGGCATGACTCGGTTCCAAAAACTTCTGAAACTGCTTGCGGCTTTCTGTGTCTGCATGCAAGTAAAGGCAAATCAGATTGTAAAGTGAATATAAAAGAACAACTATAAGTGACTGAAAAACCAATACTTACTCTACTAAGAACTCCACTGCGGCATCTTTAAGGCTAATCCTCTTCAGCTTGTTCTTAACTGTGCAAGCCGCGTTTTCCTGGCAATATTTTTTCCCACAGCCGCATGCATTCAAATACAGAATCACACGCCGATCATTGACATTGTTTTGGAAGTTGGCTTTGCAGAGTAGAACTTCCTGGGAAAGAACAAAAAAAAGCAGAGGACAGTTTTAGCATACAACAATAAAGAAAATCAAAGCTTTTGTTGAGGAGAAAGCATTACCTTCATGAGCTCCCATGTTGAATTGCTGTTTGGAGAAGAATCAAGCACTGCTTTATAGGCGGGAGTTGACATGGCTGTGGCTGCCAAAACCCCAACAGGGTCTCCCGCTTCAAACAAGCCTTGATGATGTGCACTGTCTGAACTCACTTCGTACTTGAATTGCACAATGGAGTTACTAGACGTGTTCCTTACTGTTCCATCGTTGGTAATCACGATGTCCCTTAGAACAGCCATCAGGTTCTTGAAGAGCGTCCCAGGCTCAGCTAACCCGCTTGAAGAGCGAACAATGACCTCTCTTGCAGCGATTGAGTGAGCCATCTCTTCGTAGGGGTCCAGTCCGTGAAAGAAGCAACCCTTCACCATTCCAAAATCTCCGGAGTGAGAAGTCCTAGCATACTTTCTCTTACAGAACTGAGCCATGTCCTCCACCAGAATCTTTGTGTACAGCTTCTTCTTGTCTGAAAGCTGAAGACCCAGGAAGCCTATCTGCTGCACCAGCTTGTTTATTGTTCCATTGTTTGTCATGTCGACTAAATTCCTCATGGAATACGACTTGAGCATGAAATTAGCAGCCACTTCCTTCACCTTGTGGATGCTGTTCTCTAGCTGCAACTCATCTTCATATGATAGTCTCAAGCGAGACACCAAAGGAGAAATGTCCCGGTTGATGAGATTGTGAATCACATCCATGTCTTTCCTAGACATGGATAGGTCTTCCAAACTTAAACTAAATCCCAGTGGATCTAGATGCTCCATCAACAGGGGCTGAAGTGAATCAAAGAATCCCAGCGCCTCCTTTGGACCCTTCTCCAGCATGATTGCAGTTACAACTTCATTTATAACAGATGCCAACGCATCAACACCTAAATCAAAGAGCAACAAGTCGCTTCCAGCAACCATGAACCTGTCCCCTTTGCAACTGAGACGCTCCGGAAAGGCAAGCTGTAAAATCTGGAAAGATGTCCAAGCTGGGCCAGAGTTACTGGACTTCCTTAGCGCTGGTGGTGGCAGAGAAAGAGAGGCATACATAGCTAACTGTTGAGCAAATGCCTTGTGAAAAACCACCTGCTCCAGCATTACCCTCAGAGATAGCAACGAATCAGAGCGCATCTGCAGAATCAGCTGCCCAGTATGCGAGCTACGCAGTTGCTTATCCACGGAAAAGAGCTCCGTAACCTCTGCTTTTGCGGTTAGTGACTGTGGGTAGAAGAGATGGACACAATCACCATCAAAGTCAGCACCTAGGGGGCCACATATCAGCGGATTGATCTTCACCGTGTTATCTTCATGCACGTACACCTTAAGCGCTTGCAGAGAATGCTTGTGAGTTGTGGGAGGACGGTTCATGAAGACAACATCCCCATCCATGACCCTGCGATGAACAACCTGGCCGGGTTTAAGAACTGTGTGCCCTTTGGAACCATCCCTCAGAGAATAGGTTGTAGCGCCTTGGCGGTGTTGGAGCAAATTCAAGTAGCCGTTGAGTATTTGAAGTTGTCTTTGTTTCATGTTTGATTTGGTCTTTGGTCGTGTCAATAAGGACCGAGTATCTCGGTTGTAGTTGGTCCTAGTGGGTCGTAGTTGTTAGTTTGTTTCAGTTTTATTAGGAACGACTTGTTATCTTTGTAAGGCTATTTATGAAGCCATTTCTCTATTGAATAAGAACAGAGTTTACAAGTCATTTACAGAGCATTCAAAGTTTACATTTGGTATCAGAGCTCTGTTCTCGACAAATCAAAGCCGCAGCTTTCTAAACTCAAGAGCAAGAAGAGATGGAAGAAGAGAAGATGAAGGTGCCCCAGTTTGACGGACATTGGGATCATTGGAGTGAGGTCATGGAGAATTTCTTTCGAGCCAGAGGTTTGTGGAGCTTGATTGAAAACGGGTACGAGGAACCTGCAACCACAACGATCCTTACCCCGGATCAGAGGACACAGCTCGACAATGCCAAGATGAATGATCACAAGGTCAAACATTATCTCTATCAAGCCATTGACAGAGTAACCTTCGAGCAAATCCTCAACCGAAGCACCTCCAAGATCATATGGGAGTCAATGAAAGGGAAGTTTGGAGGAAATGCTCGAGTGAAGAAGTCTCTGTTACAGAAGCTCAGGAGAGACTTTGAGCTACTGGAGATGAAGGATGATGAGAAAGTGGAAGAGTATTTCACGAGAGTTCTTGCTGTCACCAACCAAATGAGGAGTAATGGAGAAGTGTTGGAAGATACAAAGGTGGTTGAGAAGATCTTGAGAACCTTGAGCGAAAGGTTCATGTACGTGGTTGTTTCTATTGAAGAATCAAAGGAGATTGAGAAAATCTCAGTGGATGAACTTCAAGCTTCTTTGGTGGTCCATGAGCAGAAGTTCAAGAAGTCGGAGAAGGGAGAAGATCAAGTGCTGAAAGTCACCTATGGTAGAGGATCAGGAAACCGAGGGAGAGGTTTCAATGGAAGAGGTAGAGGACGTGGCCGTGGAAGATCACCATTCAACAAGAGCACGGTGGAGTGCTATAAGTGTCATCGCTTGGGACATTTCCAAAACGAATGTCCTAAGTGGGAAGAGGAAGCCAACTATGTTGGAGATGACGAGGATATGCTGTTGATGGCGTATACTCATGAGGAAGAAACGATCAATGAGGAGAACATTGATCAAGTGCTGATGACCCACTCTGAGAAACAAGTTGCAGAGAAGAAGAAGGTGTGGTTCTTAGACTCTGGTTGCTCAAACCACATGAGTGGAGATCAAAACTTGTTCTCATCGTTGGACACAAAGTTCAAGCACTCTGTCAAGCTGGGAAACAACATGAAGATGGATGTCGTGGGAAAAGGAAACGTGAGGCTAGTTCTAAACAACAAAGCTTACACCATAAGCGATGTTTACTATGTACCGGAGCTCAAGAACAATTTGATAAGCCTTGGACAGCTGCAAGAAAAGAAGGTCACCATCATCATTCAGCACGGAGTTTGCAAGATCTATCATGAGGAGAAGGGCTTAATTGCTGAAAGCAGGATGAGTATGAACAGAATGTTTGTACTAATTGATCAGACTGACGAAGGCAGGAGAGGAAAGCAACAATGTCTTCTTACGACCACAGAGGACATGTCGCGACTTTGGCATGAGCGTTATGGTCATCTCAGTCATCGAGGGATGAAGACACTACAGAGTAAAGAGATGGTACGTGGTCTTCCTGTCTTCGAGGCTCAAAGCTTCACATGTTCAGATTGCTTGGTGGGGAAGCAACCAAGGAAACCAATACCGAAGAAAAGCTCATGGCGTGCTAAAGAGGTACTGGAGCTGATTCACTCTGACATATGTGGTCCGATCAACCCCACCACCTCCAGTGGCAACAGGTACATTCTGTGCTTTATTGATGACTTTAGCAGGAAGGCTTGGTCGTACCTGCTGAAAGAGAAGTCAGAAGCATTCAACTTGTTCAAGGTTTTCAAGAAGAAAGTCGAGACTGAGAGTGGGAAAATCATAAAGTGCCTGAGAACCGATAGAGGAGGAGAGTACACGTCGCGAGAGTTCTCAGATTTCTGCAAAGAGCAAGGGATTCGAAGGCAATTAACCACACCCTACACTCCCCAACAAAACGGGATTGCAGAAAGAAAGAATCGAACCGTGATGAACATGGTCAGGTCTCTTCTTTCCACCAAGAAGATGCCAAAAATCTTTTGGGCAGAAGCTGTCACATGGACATTCTACATCCTCAACAGGTGTCCAACTGTCTCAGTGAAGAACATCACACCGCAAGAGGCTTGGAATGGAGTTAAGCCAAGTGTGGAGCACTTTAGAGTATGGGGAAGCATTGGTCATGTTCATATCCCAGATGAGAAACGAAGCAAGTTAGATGACAAGAGCATGACATGCGTTCTACTTGGATTCTCTGAAGAGTCAAAAGGATATAGAATGTACAACCCCAAGACAAAGAAGATGGTGGTGAGCAGAGATGTGGTGTTTGAGGAAGACAAAAGATGGAACTGGGAAGAAGAGGAAGAAGACGCTGAAACCACCCTCACCTGGAATGATGACGATCTGAGCTGTGAAGAAAGTGATGAAGAAGGAAGTGAGGATGGTAATGAAGTCGCTGAAGCAGAACCAGATGCAGAAGCAGAACCACCTACTGATCATCAAGAAGAGCCGGTTGTGGGAATCAGGGAGGGAAGAGGAAGAAGACCTCCACGCTACCTGCGAGACTATGTCACTGGTTTTGGAGAAGTAAATGAAGAAGAAGAAGTGAACACGGTGGAGTTCGTTGCAAATATGGTGGAGTTCAACTCTTCCTCTGATCCCACAACCTATGAAGAAGCTGAGAACAGTCTCAAGTGGAGGGAAGCCATGGACAACGAGATGCATTCCATTGAGAAGAATCAAACGTGGGAGTTATCACTACTGCCTGATGGAGCCAAGTGTATCGGTGTTAAATGGATCTACAAAACAAAGCTAAACGAGAACGGTGAAATCAGCAAACACAAGGCACGCTTGGTGGCAAAAGGGTACTCTCAAGAACATGGTCTCGACTACACTGAAGTTTATGCTCCTGTGGCCAGAATGGACACAATTCGAACCATCATAGCGACTGCTTCACAGAGAGATTGGGACATCTACCAGCTTGATGTAAAGTCTGCTTTCCTGCACGGGGTTCTTGCTGAAGACGTCTATGTCCAACAACCAAAGGGCTATGAGGTAGAGGGACAAGAAGACAAGGTCTACAAGCTACACAAGGCACTGTATGGCCTAAAGCAGGCTCCTAGAGCATGGTTCAGTCGGATTGAGGAATACTTCAGCAAGCAAGGGTTCATGAAGTCTCAAAATGAGGAAACTCTCTTCCTAAAGGTCGATCATGGTAATATCTTGATTGTCAGTGTGTATGTGGATGATCTTATTTACACAGGAAACAACATCAAGATGATGGAAGAGTTCAAGAACTCTATGCAAAAGGAGTTCGACATGAGTGACTTAGGGAAGATGAGATACTTCTTAGGGATTGAGGTGTTGCAGACTTCAAGTGGCATTCATATTTCACAGTCGAAGTATGCACTTGAAGTTCTGAAACGCTTTGAGATGGAGAGCTGCAACTCTGTCTACAATCCTATGGTACCTGGGGAGAAGATCAACATGGATGAAGACGGAGAAAGAGTTGATGAGACCTACTACAAGCAAATCATTGGAAGCCTGATGTATCTCACAACAACAAGACCCGACCTGCAATTCTCTGTAAGTCTCTTAAGCCGATTCATGTCAAGACCTACTAAGCTACATGTTCAAGCAGCCAAGAGAGTGTTGAGATACTTGAAGGGGACTATTGATTTCGGGATCTGGTACAAGAGAGGAGGAGTTGGAGAGCTGCTAGTCTACACTGACAGCGACTTCGCAGGAGATGTGGATACTAGGAAAAGCACGTCAGGGTATGCTTTTCTCATGGATAATGCTGCAGTAGCTTGGCTTTCCAAGAAGCAACCGATCGTTACGCTATCGACTACCGAGGCTGAGTACGTGGCTGCTTCTATCTGTGCTTGTCAAGCTGTGTGGTTTAGAAGAATGATGCAAGAGTTGGGACACGAAGCAAGAGAAGGGACTACGATACTGTGTGACAACACCTCGACCATCAAGTTGTCAAAGAACCCAGTGTTCCATGGAAGATGCAAACACATTGGAGTTCGTTTCCACTTTCTGCGTGAGCTGGTGAACAATGGAGAAATAATCTTGGAGCATTGTGGTTCTCAGGAGCAAGTGGCTGACATATTTACGAAGCCATTGAGGCGTGAAGTGTTTGAGAAACTGAGGAGCAAGCTAGGAATTTGCTCTGTTTCAAGTAAGCTAAGTCTTGTGAACCAAGCTTAGTTTAGGGAGGGTTTGTTGGAGCAAATTCAAGTAGCCGTTGAGTATTTGAAGTTGTCTTTGTTTCATGTTTGATTTGGTCTTTGGTCGTGTCAATAAGGACCGAGTATCTCGGTTGTAGTTGGTCCTAGTGGGTCGTAGTTGTTAGTTTGTTTCAGTTTTATTAGGAACGACTTGTTATCTTTGTAAGGCTATTTATGAAGCCATTTCTCTATTGAATAAGAACAGAGTTTACAAGTCATTTACAAAGCATTCAAAGTTTACAGGCGGTAGCTCAAACACATCTTGTTGTCCACTAACTCCTGTAGATAAGCAACGTTGTGGACATTCACCCTCTCCTCAAATGTGATCCTATGCGCAATCTCCATCGGGATCCCTACCTCATTCACATTCCTGTAAGCATCCCCAGTGATGACACTACGAGAACAGAAGCCTGAGCCCTTTCGAATGAAAAGCGTTTTCATCTTTTCTGCCCACGCTTTGGAAGAGGAGCTGTCTGAGACCTTAGACACACCGTATCTCATATCGATGTTCCTTGTTGGCTTCGTGGTCCCCCTCACACGAAGATAGTTATCCACAGCTCTAAATATCTCATTTGCTTCAGCCTGATGCGACTCAAAGTTCGTCTCGCCAGACCTCGAGTTATTTATAGCCACCGCTTTCCTCAGAACGTCTTTAAGCTCGATTCTGGACGGATCCTGAGAACAAGAATGGAGGGTCAATTTGTAAAGCATTCAATAAACTCGAAACAATGTTTTGTTTCAAAATGCCTTACCACAGACATGGAGCTGAAACCATCAGAAGCTTCTGGAACTGACAAACAGTTGGGCGGGACTGGAAGATATTCCAGTATGTATCCTTCTTGAGGAATGTGTCCCTTTGCTGTCAGTTTCCTTCTTGTTTCTTCTGGAATCTTCCTTAAAATTTCCTTTACCTGTTTGTTTCCATCATGAAAATAAGGTAAAGGAAATTAAAAAAAAAAAATCCAGAAGAAACATCACCAAAACATTAGAGAATGATCAAGCCAGTAAGAATGCATTTAGCATTAAACCCCTACAGGATCCAGAAACTATAACATCACATAACGTAAGCCATTGACGCCTCACAGAGACTGACATAAGTGTAGAGAATCTCAAAACAAGAGTAGATTTGCTCAAATGAGCTTTTATTATAGAACAAAGAGATAAAACTGAAATAGCTTATTAAAGCTTTATTAATATGCAAGAAATAAAGAGAAAGAAGAACATGTCACCAAGCACAAATATATTGTTGATTGATAATCATAAAGATAAAGGTTTTGGCTGCATCAAACGGCAGCCTTAGTTACAACCAAAGAACATCTGAACACATGAACTGTTGAGACTTCTTAATGGATCATAAGTGGGCCTTCAGTGTGGGTTTCAATAATTAGTATATTAATTGCTTCTTCTTTTCAACATTCACAAACGAATTGATAAGTATGTAGTTACTTGGCTTATATGCTTTCAAACCGACAAGGTTAACTCAGTAATCACAAAACAACGTATTTTAAGGTCACATCATATGATGGAAACAGAAACAAAAGTATGCAAAAGAAAGTAAAACACACCTCTCTTGCGAGCAGGGGCCGTGTATAACCGCTTCCATATCGGTAACCATATCTTTCCAGAAAATTCCAGCAACCTCCATGTAGTCTTGATCTAGATGGGAACTTCAGCTCAAGATATGAGGCACCATCTGACTTTTTATCTTTGATTGAGATGCTCGCAGATTCCTAAGAGTCATTAAAACATCCAATAACGTCATTCCAAAGACACATACTTCACAAACCAGTAATCGCTACTTCACAAAGAATTGATTCATGTTAAAAATCATTGAATAGATCAACAAACGCACAATAACTATTTCTGGATATGAATTAGCACATTTACTAAATGCAACTAGTTGAAGGAAACCACCAGAATGTGTAATGGCATTACCCACCTCACAACAGACGCCTAGTACACGCTCGGCAAGCCCAGCAGCAGAACTTGTGCTCTATAACCAGAAAGGTGAAGAAAATTAGTCAAGATTTTTCACGGTTTATGTATGATTGACCTTATCAATAAGCTAACCTAAGAAAATTCAATGAGTTTAGTTAGTACCTTAGCCTTCTTTATCCTCAGACACTTCAAGCACAGAAGGCTCAGAATCTGTTTCAGCTCCTTAACATATGCAGGATGGAATATTGGCACTGGCAGATGAATGTACCCGAAATGACCTGAACAAACAAACGTCAATATCTGAAATTTTGGCTAAAACAGTGTAAGAACAAAAAAGGAAGAACTAGTTTTTAATACCTTCACATTTATCCGGCTCTGTTGCACCGCAAGATTCGCATTTGCCAAATTCCAGAGGCAACCCGAGGAAGGAGTTAGAGAGCTGGCTAACATGATTGATGCCAGCGTCACTAATCGATGCAGTACGCTGCAAGAAAAGGATTAAAGACAAGTGAGATAATAGAAGAGTGACAGAGGGTCTATCGCAGAACTGAACATAGCAATCTAGTTTTAGCAGCACTACAAAGTGATGAGTTCACTTGTACTAAAACTCAGAAACTTGGTGTCAAAACTTAATCAAAGCATTCAAAGTTTTTGGCTTTTCGTAATCATTGCCCCTATGGAACTCATGATGAACATTTCGAGCTGGAAACTAAACAAAGCCCATACATCCAAACTTTTGATCACTCATCCACGCGAGTAGATTCACAACAGGTTTGCTCATGAAAGAGCCTAGACAACAGAAAAGAAAGACATAAACAGAGCTAGCTCACTAGAGCTTTATTTGGTGTAAGAAAACAGAGAAAGGATTAACTTTAACTTACTATTTCACGGTGAGTAGCAAGACCGAATGTGATCCCAAGAATCTCTGCTTCTAGAATGTCCGATGAAGATGCTTCCTCCATGATAAAACCCTAAAAAAAAAAAAACAGAGAGACCGAGTTAGCTCAAAACATATCAAACAAACAGAGAAACGGATACATTCATTCTCGTTTCCACAGATACCCACAAACGTCTAAAGAAAAAAAAAACAGTTTTTTTGAAAAAAACTCGAAGAGCCTAAACCACAACTTCGAAAACACTAAAAAGGATCAAACTTTCGTCCATTTAACACAAGATCGAAAGCAGTAGACAACACACAACAAAGCGAAAATCTCCAGAATCTCAAACCCCAAAGAAACCCATTTTTGGAAAGTTGAACAAGTGTTAAAAGGAACAAACTTTAAGATCGTTAACACGAATACGAAAGCAGTAAACAAACGAAATCTCTCAGAATCTCAAACCCAAAAAAAAAAACCATTTTTGGAAAAGTGGAAGGGACGAACGAAAAAGTGTTAAAGGAGCAAACTTTAAGCTCGTTTCCACAGCAGGGAACACATTACAAACCGAAAGCTACGAACTTTCACACCTACCTTCGAAAACCCATAAACCCAACACAAAGAAAAACACATCGACGTAACTGTTTACTCGGAGAAAACAACGAAAAAGAGTGTTGTGTTAAGACGAAAGACCTAAGAATCGACGAGGGTTTCTCGTCAAAGCAGCGACTTTGACTCGGAAACGAAACGACACAACCGGAAACAGAGGTTTTTGCAGGTGAGAAGACGAAGAGTCTCGGTGAAGGAAAGTGAGAGAGCGAGCAACAATGGCGGACTTTAAACTTAAAAGAGAGAGAGAGAGGTAGAAGACAATGTTTGTAGCGTCCAGTCAAAGCTTTTTGTTTCTCTGGCTTCAACCTCTCTTAATTGCATGCATAAGCTGAAAAAAAGATGCTCATTTTCATTTTTCCTAAGTATATGTTACTATTTTTATTAGAGCGACGCTAATCCTATTTAGTTATAGTCAAAAACTGTTTTTTGGTCTACTAAAGATGGTTTAAAATACTGTCGATTTGTATTCTTCTCAATCAGAGTTTGATTGTTTTTGTAATCTTCAAAATATTTACAGTTTCTTAACTTAGATTTATATTTTTGTAGTTCGATTTTTTAACACGAAACTATTTTTCTTCTTATGTGAGGTACACAAATTTTGAATTAGTTAATTCTATCAAAGTGGATTAGCTTGATTTAATGATACTTTTAGTCAAAATAAATAAAGGTGATTTTTGTCCTATTAGGCAAATTAATAACACCTAGTAATAAAATGGGTTAAAACAGTGGAAATAGTCTTTCAAATATATGTGTATAAGTAACAACCATTAACAAAATATATGAATATAGATTATTGGGTTACAATAAATATTTTCTCAACATCAAAATTCTTAAAATTAAATTAAACCATTTGATATATTATTATATATAGAGAGTAGGGAGATGAACTTACTCTTAGTGTTGTCTTTTTATCGTTATTAAATGCTTAGAGCTCTGTAATTTTTTTGTGCTCTTATCTAATAAAAAGGTGATAAAGGAGTCAAATATAGCCCTCTTTTTTTGAAACTCTGAGAAAACCGGTTATCTCAAACCTTCTCAGGCGTACCAGGTGTATTCTCAGGCAAAACCAGACAATAATGAGTTGGTCAAACCGGTTTATTAAGACATCGGTTTAAATATTCCATTAAAAGAAATAGCCACATTTTAGATCTCGTTTGACAACTGTATCAATATCATCGTTTTTGGTAGTTCTTTTAAGACCATGACTAAAACAAAGAAAAAGTTATAAGATTATTTAAGACTAGTGATGTTGCCTGAACCGTATGGAACTAGACATTTGTCTACATAATCATTCAAATCACAAATTGTAGAAATAACTTAGGTTAAGAGTTAATCATGTAACCAAGCCAAATAACTATTTCACCATAAATTAAAACTTATATTTGTTTCAAACCAACAGCTCAATAAGACCCACACAGAGTTGTCTAAGAAACGATGGGTCATACTCATTCAACCTTTTTTACCTGCAATACTACTTAGTCTCTTTCACTCTACTTCTTAGATACTTACATGAGCTGCTCATGACTCCTTACTTGTCCTAATACTTACTCTTTCACTCTACTCCTTAGCTTACTTAACTTTGACGCTACTTACAGCAGCTCATGAGCTCCTCAATCTTCCCACCTAGTCCTCTTCTTCTTCTTCTCTCCACGTATTTCCTTGACCAGTTCTTCAAGTTCTTCACAGAGCGGTTCGGGAGTCAGCTGAATCATCTCATCATCATCACCAGCATCTAGATCCTCATCCTCATCCGAATCACTTATCCATCCACCACGTCCGGAACTCTTGGCACCTAAAGAATGATATTCACATCAGTAAAATGCATGATTGAGATGTTCACCGGCTGATGGGTTTGTTATACCTCCAGCAGAACGTTGTGCAAAACCTCCTGATGCATCTGCTGATGGAAACGCTGCTGGTGGTGCATAATCTATCACTGATGCTTCTCCTGCTGGTGATGAGTCCAAAATCTCTGTCTCGCCAGTGATCGACAAAGCTTCGGTCTGGCACGTCTGCGTACCTGTCTCTGCAACACACCCCACCAAAGATGTCGAGTTGCTACCAACATGGTCTCTTCCATCCTCAACCAGCTGCACTTGTTCCTGTAACACAAAAGAAAGATCATCCTGCAAGTTAGGTAGCATAATTGTGGTAACATAAATTCAAGAAACCTGTCACTAATTTGATCACTAAAACAGATCATTCCAAGCTAATCAAATCCAAACAGAATGAAAGCTACAAAAATTCATGACCAAATGGATCAGTGCTATACGTAAAACATGAGTAACAAGCATAGATAGAGAGAAAGAGTAAGAAGAAGAAAGAATCACCTTTTCTTCTTCTTGCTGAGGGGTTTGTTCTTGTTCGGCCTCAACCACCACCATCTCATCGTTTTGTTCTTCCTCTGCCTCAGCCACCGTCTCATCGTTTTGCACTTGTTCGGCCTCAGCCACCGTCTCATCGTTTTGTTCTTCCTCTGCCTCAGCCATCATCTCATCGTTTTGTTCCTGTTCGGCCTCAACTATCTCATTGTTTTGTTCCTCAGCCCTCTCCTCTATCCTATCTTCAGCCACATTTTGGTCTTGTTCATCTGACTTCTCAAGGCATTTGTTTAACAGCACCGTGTAACCACACTCTTCGATCAGAAACCACCCTTCCTCACCATACACCTGAATGAAGTCCAAACCGTCACTTTCAAAACACAAACACTTTCAACTTTTCAAGAAAGTAAAAAAAGAAGTGAGGAACATACCTCAAGCAGTTCCTTGATACACACATTGATAAGACGCTCCGGAAAGCCAAAAGCTCTCATGGCATCTCGTGCTGCATCCGCTCGCATCATTCCAGCCTTCTGCAAAACAAAATAAAGCCACTAAATATAACAGATACAAGAAAAGAACACACATCAGAGAAGAGTGATCACTCTCCCAAGTCACAAAAAACTATCATCATCCCACTGATCTCTTCAATTAAACCTCTATGTAACAGTAAAAGGCTTAAAAAAAAAGCTTACCTTTTTCCTTCCTCTAGGCGCCATTACAAATGTTCCCTGAAGAAACACCCCAAGGACCAAAAAAAAAACTGTTACTTTTCAGTCTCCCTGTTCTACAATCAAACAAAACCAAGAACAAAACAAACATCTGAACACAAACCGTAGAAGGAAACAAAAAAATCGAAAACTTTTGCTCGTTTCCAGAAGAGACAATCCAAAAAGTCACTAACTTTCAAACTTGGAGAGAAGCCTAAACAACGAAAACACACACCGTAGAATGAACAAAACAACAACCCCCGTGGAATGGAACCAAAAAAAGATCGAAACTTTAGTTCGTTTCCCAGAAGACACAATTCAAAAAGGCACTAACTTTCAAACTTAGAGACAAGCCTAAACAACGAAAACACACAGAGGAAGCTTACGGCTGTGACGGAGGAAAAGCCACACGGGGAAAGAGACCTAGAGACACTGAAACGCCACTCGCTTCCTTCGTCTCCTTAATGGTGATTCGCACGAGTGAAAGAAACAAAATGTCTATAAATTACTCATATATTATTAACTGAATTATTATTTAATTACTATAGTATTAACTACCTCCACGCCACCCGTCATGTGATCATTTGCGAATAGTAAATTGATACATTTTCTTTGTTTGATTAGTTAAGCAAGTAGTTGTTGACAAAAAAAAAAAAGTTAAGCAAGTAGTTGTTACATGACACAAATCCTTCTTACATTCATGCACTTGGTTAAAAAAAATGTTAATTCGTATAGACCAAATTTTTTTTCCTTAATCTTGACATTCAAAATGAGACTGAATAGAAAAATGTGAATACATACATTTAATAAAACAAGTAGCCTCATTTAAAGAGCTAAGGACATCCACGATAGAAGCTCTTGAGGTAGTTCTTAGTGAGTGTGGAACCCATTTTCTTAGAATTTGTGCCAAAAAGAATACTTAGACCATATGATTATCCGGGGTTTTTTAGGACGAGTTTTTAGGAAATATAAAAGCGTGTTTCTTAACTTCTAACTAAAAAGCTAAGAAAATGTTTCTTATATTTTCTCTATAAACTGTTTATAGAAGAATTAAAGGGATAATCATGCATCTTTTCTTTGCCTTATTGAAACACAAGCATGCGTTATGAAAAATGGATGAGACTCATTCTAGGCGTTTCCCATGAGAGGAAGAAACATAAGCGTGGGAACTGCGGAGATTAAAGAGGAACATGTCATGCACTTTTACTATCAAAATTAATTTAAAACAACGAATGTGGTGCTAAACTTTCTATTACATTATCTTTTATATACTATGAAGAATGCTTTTGGTGGATAAGGACTTCTTCCTCTACGATGCCATCTTGTGATGACATTAGTACTATTCAATTTCCAAGTTGTATCCATTTGCTTAATTTGTCAAGTAAAAGTCAAAAAGAGTCCGACATACACGAAGAAGGAGAATATGTCTACATGTTTCACAACGGATATACATCAAACTGATACGACTTTTTTAATATATATAACTATTGCACCTTCAATCGGCATAGTTCATTATGATATCGTCACAGTTTCGAACTATGATGCATGCATGGACTGCTGGAATATATCGGTCTGCCGAAGCAAATGCAATTAACGCGAAAAGGAAAGTCTATAAAATCATAACGCTTGTTAACGTTTCCTCGCGACACCTTACCAATAATTTTAACAGTCATAAATTATTATTTTGGTATACTGAGTTTTTTCTATATGGGCCACATTTCAAACTAAGAGGATAAAACAGAGGTAGGAAAAATATAGAAATTAAGAATGTCCCACCAAATTTCTTTTTCTTGAACCCAATTATGTTGGTTAACATAACAGTTTCAGTTTTACACGTATTTGCATGATGAAGTTTCTATGGTCATCAATTTGGTATTTTGGCATAATATTTTATTTACAATATGTAGTAATTTTGGCTGTTTATGTTTGGGCAAATGCTTGAGCAAGGTTCAACGTCAGGATATCGGATAATAATTTTCTATTAGAAATTTCATAAAATCTAGTAGTTTAGAATTCTTTAAGTACGAGTTAGTGTTAGGTCTTTTATTTACGGTCGCAGTTTTATCGTTTTCAGGTTATGGTCCAAATGGTAGTTTGGAATTACCAAACCTTGTAACATTACTTTCTTTGTGCTAATTATATGATTTTGGTGTATTATTTAGCATCACGGTTAGCCTCAAATACATATCAACAAAAATAATAGCAACAGATTACGAAGTTTTATTTAATCAAAAATTACTAGTTTTATATTTTCTCTATAAACTGTTTATAGAAGAATTAAAGGGGATAATCATGCATCTTTTCTTTGCCTTATTGAAACACAAGCATGCGTTATGAAAAATGGATGAGACTCATTCTAGGCGTTTCCCATGAGAGGAAGAAACATAAGCGTGGGAACTGCGGAGATTAAAGAGGAACATGTCATGCACTTTTACTATCAAAATTAATTTAAAACAACGAATGTGGTGCTAAACTTTCTATTACATTATCTTTTATATACTATGAAGAATGCTTTTGGTGGATAAGGACTTCTTGCTCTACGATGCCATCTTGTGATGACATTAGTACTATTCCAATTTCCAAGTTGTATCCATTTGCTTAATTTGTCAAGTAAAAGTCAAAAAAAGAGTCCGACATACACGAAGAAGGGAGAATATGTCTACATGTTTCACAACGGATATACATCAAACTGATACGACTTTTTTTAATATATATAACTATAAGCCTTTTGTCAAAAGAAAAATATATATATAACTATTGCACCTTCAATCGGCATAGTTCATTATGATATCGTCACAGTTTCGAACTATGATGCATGCATGGACTGCTGGAATATATCGGTCTGCCGAAGCAAATGCAATTAACGCGAAAAAGGAAAGTCTATAAAATCATAACGCTTGTTAACGTTTCCTCGCGACACCTTACCAATAATTTTAACAGTCATAAATTATTATTTTGGTATACTGAGTTTTTTTCTATATGGGCCACATTTCAAACTAAGAGGATAAAACAGAGGTAGGAAAAATATAGAAATTAAGAATGTCCCACCAAGGAATATGTATGTTTATTTGATTTGGTGTTAGATAGATCTCATCCACATGCAAATATAATACTACTTGTCTTCTCCTCTCCGGCACTTATTGAGCAATTTAGGCAGCATGATGTGTTCCCATACCAAACTTTATCCGAACAATGCCATCTAGTCCAAGTCTAAACAATATCTAAAATATCAGTGGTACAAAAACCCCATTAAGGTTATCAATGAAATAAAAATAAAAATGGTTTTTCAGATATTATTGTCTGTTAAGTTAATGTTATATTAATTACTTAATGTTTTCGATTGATTGTTTTTTGTTTGAAACAACATCTGATTAACTATATTTTGACTACTAGATCTTGGACAATTGATGTTTAGATGAGGCTCAACTAAAACTTAAGACTGTAGATCATGGTTTGTGGGTGGGCACCTACTACAAGACTACAACTCTTTTTCAGATGTACTCAAATTAAAGTAACTAATTGTTAATCATTAAAAGCTCGAATTAAAAGAAATTTAAAAGCAAGAAAAAGAAAGATGCTCCAAAAATTAGAAGAATGGATAATGGTCGGATAATGCGGCCGGAGACATGCTTCATTCCCAGGAAACCTGTTTCTTCTGTTAGCTGAACTTTTGTTGACTCTCTTCCAACTCTTTTTTTTTATGATTTAAATTTCATAAACAATAGTCATGCGTTTATCCACAAACAATATCATCTATAACCAAACCAAATCCGTTATTGTCCGCGACGATGTAATTTATATAATGTACTATAAAACACACTTGTATACTGCAACTCTATTTAATCAAAACAAACCCAGTAAAACAACATAAATGCATTTTAAAATGAACATATTTGATAATCGCAGTGATTATTATATGGAGAGATGTAAAATAAATGTGAAATTATAAAACAAAATAAAAAATAAAGGTAGTTGATAGTGGCCAATCCAAATGGATTAATCAGCGACGTAGATAAACGTGAAAGCCAATCACCGTTCCAGCTGTGTCTTGCCACGTAGGTACTTGTTCTAGAACCGTTTACTTGTTCTGTTGCGACCACGTGGCAGGCCACACCAATAAGAGTTGGACCCAACTTAGTGATGCACATGACGAATCCCACGTTGCGTTTTCTTACGCGTGAGATCACCTGATTGGTCACCAAAACGGATGGAAGCCAGGCCCCGATTCAGACTCTATCATATACGTATATCTTTATGGAACAAAGGATTTTAATATTTTTTTCCCTAGTTGTCGGGGAAAATAAAATAAAATAATAAATGATCAAACATTTTTTTGGTGAAAATGATCAAACATTTCCAAGTCAACAGTGATAGAAAACAGAAAAATGGTTTGATAATCCAAGTACATGGTGTATTAGTGTACGTTGATTTTTCGACCATATATGCAAATAACGTGGAATGTCAAGTGTTTGCTTATATGTTTTCCAGTTTCATATATTAACCATGCATTGGTGATCTTTTTCTTGCTAAAACACTATTAAGTAATAAAAGATCACCAAACAATTAATTAATCTTTACAGTTTGTTCTTTCTACGGGAATATACGAGGGTCACTGTTTTTCTTTTCGTATAAATAACGTTTGGACAGAGAACATTGTATAAGGAAGAAGACAATGTATAAAGGCGAAAAAGATTTAAAAGAAGTAGGAAAGACTTATCGTAAACTTGAAAGGAATTCTAACAAGTAACACATCTTCTTTTTATACTTAGTTATATAAACCATCATATCTTATATCCGTTCAAAAAGATGCATACTTTTCGAATAATTACTAAATATTTTCTTCTTTTTCCATAAAAGAAACTAGTATTATGTATTGAAATATACGTTTTAAGGAAATGGCTATCAAAAATACGAGTTAATGTGAGTTATAGAAGATTATTTTTTTCTAATTATATTTTCATTATGTGTTTGCACGTCAAATAAAAGTTTTAAGGAAATTACTAAATACATTTTTGGTTAAAGCAATAAGGTGTTAAGCAGAGAAAAATGAAGACATGCTATAAAATGACCAAAATATATAAAATGTTATGTTTTTATAATTTATGAACCGGTGGTTGCTTGTTTCATATGATCATCTTATATTTGATGGTTTATATAAAAAGAAGAGATCATTGATATCTAAATGGAATAAGTTGCGAGTCTTTATCTATCAGACTATCACTAACCGAATATATGGATGAGATAATATTCTTTATATGTGTACTATGAACTAAATTTGTTTCCCCTCTAAGGATGACTTATTTAGTTGTTTGAATTCAAAGTTAAGGAAGGAATAAGGAAGCAGCCAGGTAAAGATAGAAGAAGAAGAAGAAGACAATCTGCAAACTCCTTCGCATATTTTTCATATGTTATTTTAGTTTTAAATGTAATAGCAGTGTCTAGTATATATGACTAATAACAAGTGAACAATGGAACTTATGATCGACGTACACGGTAAAAGTAACTGAAACATACATCCACTATTAATCAAATTCAACTAAGGTTATGGTCAAAAAGTCGAGTGCATGCACTTAGAGTCTTGAACATGTTCGGGTATCGGGTAAATCCCAAACATTAGCAGTCTTATTCAATAAAAACCCTTCTTATCAGGGATAATACAAATAAAACAAAGTCAAAGGAAACGACAGCTTCCTAGTAATAACTATTTGGAAGGAATGAGACCAGACCCCAACCTTCTTCACATTGTTTTTGATAAGCTTCGCATCTATATTCCTCTTACTTCTTCTGTCCATGTGGCCTTTCGTTTTGTCTTTTATTCATACCACGGCACCGTCTAAATGCTTATCCATACTAAATAGCCACCTTTTATGCGAATTCTTCTGTTTTATCGCTTGCAGACTAGCGACTATAATATTTCTATGCGTTTAGAATATTAGTTATCCATATCAGGCAGGGAGAACAGGGAAACAATAGAATATTAGTTTGGGATGCAATTGTTAAACAAGCAAACGCATCCAAAAGCTGGTGGACTATACACTAGTATCTAGTTTATTGACAAAAACCATGATCTTTTAACATTTAGAATTCTTACTTACAAGTATAGCTGATTTTTGGTGTTATAAATAGTCTTCAAACTTTTGTAAAGAAAAATGTTTTGATAACTAGAAGAAGCTGAATAAATAGTTTTATCAAACTTTTTTTTTATGTTAATTAAAGTTTCGAATCAACGATACACCAAAATAGATAGATTTCCAAACACTATGTGCATAATTGGTTGAAAGTGTAACTATAGGATCCGTGGTTTTATATTCAATGATTAACCTTGTTTCGAACAAAAATAAATAGCATGTAAACTTTACAATCGTGGTCTAAAAAAGTCATTTATCAAAAATATAGAAGAACTAAGAGTTTTAGTGGGATCTGCTCATAGTTAAGTGACAACCCATAACGCATTATTGACTTTCGAAATGATTCTAACTGCATAAATTTTATACATATGTCAGTCCATCCTTATATTCATATCGGATAAATCATCTACCAAACTATTATATAATTATGACTATACACATAATATAAGTTGACAAAAAAAATGCGCGTAACATGTTACGATTTTTTATAATTTGACTTTCTTAAAATCAAATAACAAAATGGTTGTTCTAATATAAAAATAAAGAACTAGGAGTTTCAGTGGGATATCCTCATAAGTGACCACCCATAACGCATTATCGACTTTCAAAATTATGTAAAACTGCATACATTTTATAACCATGTCAAATTGTCAATCCAACCTTGTATTCATAATCGCAAATATCACCTAATCAAACTTTATATTTATGAATATACACACACATATATATATATATATATAAGTTGACAAAAATATTTGTGTTTAACATGTTACAACACATATTTATAATTTGACTTTCTTAAAATCAAATAATGAAAATGATCATTCTAATATATATAAACAAAAATACAATATCCGCTACTTATACTTTTAAAACAAACAGAAAATTGCTGTAATATGCCTAAACCAAACATTAAGATGAAATCTTTTTCTAAAATATATAATAGATAAAAAAAAAAGTTAACCAAAAATATCAAATATAGTTTAAGATAAAAAAGGAGACCGCGTCTCACATTGACTTTCAAAATCCCCGCCGGTATAATTCCACACGCCTTTTCTTCCTTCTCTATCCATTACTTTCTCTCTATATATATATACATACTCCTCGTAACCTTCTCTACTCATCAAAACAAATTTTAGATTTTTTTTTGAAATAATCAATAACCAAAACAGAGAGAAGAAAAAAAATGGTTGATACAGATTGCAAGAGGAAGATGGTGTCACCGGACTTACCTACCAAGCTCCACGTCACCATCCCCTCGCCGTTCAAGCTCCCCGTCTCCTCCTCTCCCATCTCCTGTTCCGCTCCATCATCCTGCTCAGCCTACGAGCTCTACCTCCGTCTCCCCGAGCTCAGAAACCTCTGGTCGTCACGCGACTTCCCTCACTGGTCCCACGAGCCTATCCTCAAACCGTCTCTCCAAGCTCTGGAGATCACTTTCAGACTGGTCTTAGCCGTTTGCTCCGACGCGAGACCGTACATCAACCACCGCGAATGGAACCGACGGTTGGACTCGATCCTCACGAGCCAGATCAAACTCGTAGCAGCCATCTGCGAAGACGAGGAAGGAGATGGTTCGGTTCCTGTCAGCGATAAACGAAGCTCTCTTAGCTTGCTACCGCAGCTAGCCACGTGGCGTAAGTCCGAAGCCTTTGGGAAGAAGATCTTGTCCACGATCGATAACGAGATGCGGTTGTGCAAGTACACGCTCGGTCTCGGGGAACAGAACATCTCCGGGAAACCTAATCTCTTATACGACGCCGTTTGCAGACCGAACGAGGTATACAGCCTTAAGGATAATCCGTACGCGGATCATATCGATAACGACGAGAACCAAATGTTATACATCATTCACCAGATCATAGAGTCGTGGCTCCACGTCTCCGGAAACCTCTTGAGACGTATCGACATGTGTGTTGACGAAAGGAGGTTCGGAGAAGCGTCGAGAGATGTCTACTTGGTGGAGAGGATATGGAAGCTTCTCATTGAAGTCGAAGATCTTCACGTTCTGATGGATCCCGAAGACTTTCTCAAACTCAAGAAGCAGTTACATATCAAGACGACCGGTAAAAACGATGCGTTTTGTTTCAGGTCTAAGGGACTAGTGGAGACCATGAAGATGTCTAAAGGTCTGAGGGAGAAGGTACCGGTTGTGCTGGGTGTTGAGGTGGATCCCACGGGTGGACCGAGGCTGCAAGAGGCGGCGATGAGGCTTTACTCGAGAAAGGGAGATCAGTGTTGTGATGATAAGATTCATTTGCTTCAAGGGATGCAAGCTGTGGAAGCTGCGGCGAAGAGGTTCTTCTTCGCGTATAAGCAGCTTGTCGCGGCGATGATGGGGAGCGCGGAGATGAACACGGAGTGTTGTGACTCGGTGAGTCAGATATTCATGGAGCCTACGTATTTCCCGAGTCTTGACGCGGCAAAGACGTTCTTGGGAGAGTTTTGGAGCCACGTTGGGTGAAAGGGAGGAACAAAACAATTCTTTAATACCGCTTTTTATTTTTATATAAATTGGTGATTAGTAGATGTAACTTAATGAAATTTTGGAATATTTGAATACAATTCATTTTATACGATCTATGATCTTTTTCTTATTAGGAATTAGGACAGAACATAGATCGCAATCCATATTTGAGAACTACGTACAAGACTTATGACTAAAGCAGACAAGATTTTTATGCTCAATTAATAGCACAGAGTACAAAAATAAAATCACAAAATCTTTGACGTATCAGAATCGGATCCAGAAACTCAACTTTGTTGAAAAACACTATTCAACCACTATACCACAAGTTAACATCTTCGATATATATATATATCTATATATATCCTTCTAAAATAGATATTTCTATTATACAAATGAATTCGCTCTGATATATTTCTCTATAATATATTTTTCTCTATTTTATCTCTATATTTAAAGATGTTATATATTGAATCAAATTCACTTTTATAATAGAGTTTTTCTATTTTAAAGAAAAATATAAAAATGAAAATGGTCTTAGGACAGGATCAGTGATATTCTTAATCTATAAATTGAGTGGTTGATTAATGAGTAATGACTAATCTATGCTGACTAATCGTAAACAAATCAACACCTATCCTTTTTAAGTGTGAGTATATGGACTATATGAGAAACAAAACCAATTCCACTATCTGTACTACATTTTAGATCACAATGAAACAAAAATAACAATTATCTAGTCAACTAGATGCGGTTCAAAACCATGATGGGTGGCTAAACAAAAATCATATAATATATATCAAAAGATATCGTTAGCCTAGATCTATATTTGACCCTAAATGCTATATAAAGTGATTTTGGTCGCAAACCATCTCCATTTTTTAGAGGAAGACACATCGTTTTAATATAATTGGAATAAAATAAAATTTATCTATTTTACAATAATACATTGAAAATATTTCTTCATTTATCTTAAAATTTCTCTTTATTATAGATGATCTAAGAAAAAAACATAAAATAAACAGAGACATGTAAGAAAATGTTGAATCATGAGGAATGAGGATGTTTACTAAAAACCATACGTCCGCAAATCTGAACCACAGTGTAGATTCATAGACATAAAAAAAAAAAGAATGTAGAATCAGCAGCAATTCATAAACCAACCAGATATACATGTGTGAAACTGCATTGATAAAAAAAAAAAATTGATCTCTCCACAAATTTCTAAAAGAACCATCAATCTCGGCACTGAAAGGTGAGAAACCAAAGGATTAAAGATTAGTCCATTCTTCTTTTTGTAAGTCCAATAAAACAATACGATGGGCCCATTTCTAGGCCCATTATAGGCTTCGGTATCTTCTTTTCTTCTTCTTCCATCGTAAGCCCTAAATCTCGACCCTAACTACAGAGACTCGCGCCTTTTTGCCGTTAATCGAATCTCAGAAATCTCTAAACCATGGCGGCGGCGAACGAGCACACCGTCCTCCAATTCGTGGCTCCGTCATCTACATCCTCCTCCGCGTCATCAACCCCAATCCTCACGGCGAGGATCCACCCTCTCGTGATCTTCAACGTCTGCGATTGCTTCGTGAGACGTCCCGACTCGGCCGAAAGAGTCATCGGAACTCTCCTCGGATCCATCCTACCCGACGGAACCGTCGATATCCGCAACTCCTACGCCGTCCCTCACAACGAATCTTCCGATCAGGTCCCACTTTTCCACACCTCTGAATCGCTCTTCTCACTTACTAGGTCAAGGAGTAGATAAGATTGTTAGCTTTGTGAGAATGTGATGAAGAATGGTTTCGATACAGGTTGCTGTGGATATTGATTACCACCACAACATGTTAGCTTCGCACCTTAAGGTGAATCCCAAGGAGATCATTGTTGGCTGGTACTTACTTACTCAGTTTACTATCACATGATTAGCAATGGATCTTTAGTGTTGGAATAGCTGATAGAGAGATAATGTGTGTTTGATGTATTTAGGTATTCAACTGGTCTTGGGGTGAATGGTGGTAGTGCATTGATTCATGACTTCTTCGCTAGAGAAGTCACCAACCCTATTCATCTGACTGTGGACACTGGTTTTACAAATGGTGAGGGTGCTATCAAAGCTTTCGTATCTTCAAACCTTTCGCTTGGCGATCGACAGCTCGCTGCACAGTTTCAAGAGGTTCCTGTTGATCTCCGTATGGTTGAGGCTGAGAGGGTCGGATGTGAGTGATACAATACCTATAGATTGTCTCTTTGGTGATTGTGAATGAGTAAAATTGAATTGAGGATCTTAGCTTTGTGTCTCATATGGCTTTTATCGTTTTGATTCTGCAGACGATGTTCTCAAGGCAACAGCTGTTGACAAACTCCCAAATGACATGGAAGGAATGGAGGGAACAATGGAGAGGCTGTTGACTTTGATCAACGATGTCTACAAATACGTTGACAGCGTCGTGGTGAGCTTACTTATTATTCACTTTTAAGCTAAAACAGAGAGGTTATTATCCACCATAGATGATATTTGATTACAGAGTTTGTAATGAAATTTCTCAGGAAGGTCAAACATCTCCAGACAACAACATAGGACGATTCATTGCAGATGCAGTAGCCTCTCTTCCCAAACTACCCCCACAAGTCTTCGATAACCTCGTGAACGATAGTCTTCAGGTGAAAAGAAAACTCTTCACAGAAAAAACAAGTTACACTTGTGATTGTGAGTTCGTAATTAATGGATGGGTTTTGGTGCTGTTACAGGACCAATTGCTTCTGTTGTACCTGTCGAGCATAACAAGGACACAGTTGAGTCTAGCGGAGAAGCTAAACACAGCTGCTCAAATGCTGTAATAAGCTTTTGAAACACAAGGTTTTGCTGAAAATTTGGAATGTTGCGTTTGGTTTCAATGGTTCTTCGACAAAAAAGTTTGTGTAAGATTCAGTCTTTTTTGATAAGGAGTTTGGTGGTAGTCTCATAACTATAAACCTCGTTGTTCAGACTTTCGGATTCGAAATACTAAACAAACACGTCGTGTTGATATGAAGTTCAGAACAAAAGTTAATGGATACAATTATGCTTTTGATCTCTACATCGATCACGACAAAACAATAATGATACTAAAACATGTACATTGACTGTGTGGTTTCGCCTTATACAGATGCTTATGCTCCATTACAGAAAAGATACGGTCTCTCTCAGCATACGTAAACTATGTTGTATATACGGCTACGGCTGTATATTATCACATTTAACAATATGTGTAGTGTAGGCCGGTGTGGAGATGGGTCAATAAAGGCATGCATGCACTTACAATGAAAATGAGCAACTTGCATACATTGTTCACATTAATCTAACTTATCATTCAGCTTCACCCACCTTTACTCTAATGGTATTGGTCACCATAGCCGCACCTTTTATTTTCTTTTATACAAACTAGCATCATTCCTATTAACCAATATATTGATAAATCACTTTTATAGTAGTAGAGGCCTGCTAAGCTGCTCTAGTATGTCATGGATCTCGATGAAAATTATTTATAAACTGGTTTTTTAATGAGAAGCTTAACATTTCAGAACCCTATTCATGACAATAAATCTCATGTTTTGACCAATTGAATTCCTTTTCAATATAATGTAACACATGCATGCATGACTCAATGGCTAGCCACAACTTTATCAATCTCAGTTCGACTTTTCAACACGGTCGACCTTATATATGTAACCAAAATAATCATAAAGATGTACATATGTGTAACCAAATGAACCACTCATCCATGGTCCCGTGAAAGATTTATGACATGATCTCCATTCAAAGTATACTAGCTACATGGTCCCGCTTTAAACTTAACGATTCAGACAATTTATTTGTAAGTGATACATATACAGATTGGTAATATCTAAAACACAAACTAGACTATCGAAATGTCTCCATACATGTTAGTGCGTGTACAAAAGAGAACAAAAACGACAGACATACGGAGAGACATGTCTTGACTAAAAGTTTAACACAAAATTTATAGTCTATAAAGTATGATTATAATACAAAAGTTTGATACAGTTGAAAACATAGTTTTATTTTAAAACATATCATTATTATTTATCGTAGAAATAACTATTTTAATGGTCAGTTTTTATATCTATATATGTCACAATCAGTCCCTCGTATAGTAGTTGCACTAGTAGTGGTGATTATGCTTACATTACATATAAAAGTAATAACGTTAGCTGTCATGAACACATTTGATATTCAATGTATTTTGGAAAACAATTATACTATCTTGTTAGTAGAGGTTGGAGTCTTTTTGTCATCAATTTAGGTTTGGATTCGATGCATTTACATGACATAATGGGTTCCAATATTTTAAAACTTATATATTTTGTCTATTAATTATCAGCAACAACAATACTAATATTGATTATCGTCCAGGAACCAAAAAGATGCAGAGGGCATGGAAGATGAGCAAGTACATTTCATAGTTTATAGTGCAACAATCAAAATCGTTTGTTATATATTCGGATGAACCTAAAGCGTAAAATATGAGAGGAAATTATTAGGGAACATGTTTTTTTTTGTCTATGTGAATTCACATTATATCAATTTATTGAAATAATGTCTACAAACATTATTAATCTTATTGTTTTTTAAGTTTTTATTATTGTAAAAACACCGAAACTGGATACAATTACATATGAAAATCATATGGAGGAAGTATATCGATGATCAGATGTCCCATTACAAATGATTTAAGGAGAGTTGATAAACTTGATATTCTTATCCATCTTTCTTTTTTCTTTTTCTGAACATGACATTTTGGAGACAAGTGATGAATGAACATAGCTCAAAAACGGAACTTGACAATGAATGAAAAGAATGAGATAATTTTTATTTAATCTATAGTTGATGTAGAAGGAAGAATAAAAATGAATATGACGAACACTGCCTTGGTTCAAAGTATTTGTTGTTAGCTAGTGGTACATGAACCCACGTTTTTTAAGTATATGTACATGCTACTTTATTTCTAACAAAAACAAACAAAAGTAGTATTGTATGTACCAACGGCGTCTTGTCAAAGGTTTGACTTATGTTGTGATAATATTTTCTTTGTTTTTAATGGGAATCTAATTTATGTTCAAGCGTGGATTGATCGAATAGTACCATTTATAAGTTCATCCCCTGATCCCCACATTGTTCGTGGTGCTCTTTAATCACACATTGGTGATCATCCAAATATGTCAAAGTGTGTATTAGTAATAAATAAGTTTTTTTTTTTAAACACTAGTAATAAATAAGTATTTATAACAAAATATCAGAGAACAACAAAGTTGGTGTAAGGTGCTTAGTCTTATTCCTTTATCATTAGAAAATAGAGAATGATATTTAAAATAATTCGTTCATTTGTCGAATTCGTTTGTAGTAATTGTAAATGTTTTTGTTTCTTCTATCTGCATGATTACATTCATTTAGAGTATTTTCAATGTAAAATTCTATTTTTAATTTAAAATATAATAGTTTTATAGTAGAGTTTTTTTTTTCTTTTTTTATTTATTTAGGAGAGTTGAATTTACTGTAATTTTACTTTATTTTTGGAGTAAAAAAATAGAGTACTGAACAAAAAATAAATATTTTATTTATGGAATAAATTATATTTACTAGTTAATTATGAAGTGGAAAGTGAAGTAAAATCGAAACATTTTTATATCAAACTTTATTTTGAAGTAATTTATAAAGTGAAGCTGAAGATTTTCTCAATATGAATTAACTGTAGGTAATTAGTTAGAGTTTCGTCCTTTGTTATTTTGTACAGAGATTGATGTGCTAATATAAATAGATTTTTAAAAATAATAAATTGATGGGGTTAGATGTGCTTAAAGGAACATGTAGTAGAAGAAGTTCTCTAAAGGATAATTACTTTTAACCTAATTACTTTTAACCAGCAATTGGAAATATCAAATAAATAATAAATAAAAGTAATTCATACAAAATATAGTATAGAAAAGTATAAAAAATCAAATATATTTAATTGATAAAATTGACGCAAATAAATACATATAAAAAAACTGATCAGAATAATACAAATAAAATAAAATTGTTGTTAGAAAGCGGCGGCGGCCTTCGAAATGGGTAGATAGCCAAGTGTGCCTTTCTGTTTTGTTGCTTACTTGTGTACCAAACAGAAGAAAAATCGCCAAAAGGATCTATGCACAAACCACACAATAGCCATTTTTTGACGTCCATCCCTATCGATTATTTCCAAAACTATCTTCAGATATTTTTACCAAAACCGTCTTCAGATTTTCCGAGTGTGTATTACTAAATCTTTTTGAACATTGAGTGTATTACTAAATTTTGTAATACACTCAATTGTGTATTACATTTGGCTTTTTAATTCTGTTCTTCGTTGCTTCCAGTCATATTTATTGACTCACTAATAATATAACCCCTAAACTAATCATAGAGATATAGTGATTGGTTGGTTCTGTTATTCCCTAATGAAAAACTGATGGTCCAGATTTATAATTCTGTTTTTTCCACGATTATGGATCAAATACAAAACCTCAATAATACGCTTGACCCTGATGTGTCAATTGTGAATTAATGATTCATGTCTAGTATTAGTTAATTGAGTATTCTAAAAAACACCTGCCTTAATAATTTGTCTGGGTCCATAAGTTTACCACTCATCAGAGAGTCCCATTATATCACCAAGTGGCTATATTAAATTTCAATTATCTTGACTTCTAGATTGCCTAGACTTAATAGTTGATATATACTAACGCATATCAACTAAACATATTTAACGGGGTTCTTAACCTAAATTAGTATAAAAATATTTTAAGATGGGGGTTTTCATTATTTTGAAATACACAATATCTGTGATTTATTATATTCCGAGATTTGTAATGAAAATTTTCATTGAATATATATATATAACAAGTAAAAGTTATTGTTTTGAAATGTCTGAAAATCTAAATGTGTTTAAGAAATGCTCAAAGTATGTCAAGTTAAATTAGTAACGAGTGCTGATTTGTAACTCTAGAGCACGATATTTTTGGACAGAAGAGCAAAACAATTTAAAACATTTTAATTTGCAAGATTTTGTTCCTTAAGCTAAAAAGATCACGAACTTTCGTATTAATGATTAAACCGTCAGAAAGTTATGGATCGAAGCTTCTCATATGTCTGGCTGGTTCAAAACTGTAAAATACGGTCCGCATATGTATCCACTTGTTATCTACAAATTAAACTATTAGCCATTATTTTTTACTTAAATTCACACATTTTCGTGGAGCACATCTTAATTTAATGATTGAACTCCGTTCCAATACAAAATATAATTTACATAATTTACATTCCACGTACATATGATGAAAGCTTTGCTCGAAATATAAACCTGTCAAACACGTGGTAGATCTTAGAGCTTCGCCTTAATCTAGCGAGCGTTAGAGAAAACGATCTAATACACTACTATTTTTTCCATTATTTGATCAACAGCTAGATTATTTATAAGATTCATATTTATAATTCAATAAAATTGTTAATGTTTATAAAGGACGACTGATAAGGCAAATATTTTGTAAAGTAGTCGCACATATATACTAATAAATAAATCCCGATTGATTATGATTTTTAATTATCCTGATTGATTTTGGTCAACTTCATCTATTAGTACAATTTACAGAACAGGTAGATATTTTTAAGAAATCATTTTAAATGTTAAAAAGACAGACACATTTTAGTTGTTATTATTAAATTCATATAGTACTTGTAAATAATTTTTGTTATGTTTATTTGGCAGTGTTCATTCCCGTTCAATCTTCTTGTTTTGTACTAACCATATTTACTTACTGTCTGAATCAATGTCACTATTTAAATGTTTAGGATATATACTTATAAATACTTTTGATGGCAACCACAATATTCCAAGCTACACTAGGCACATAAAATGAAACTATCACCAAAACCATTATCTAACTAATTTTCTATCTATAATTTCATTTTATTGTGGATATATATATATATACATGAGATCTTTTAAAGTGAAGATAATTAATTATCAGGAGAGAAAACAAAAAGTTGAGGTACTTCTCCAAAATCCACGACTATACATTAAACCAGCTGTGGGAGCGTCAACAATCGTCAAGAACGTTCCGAGTAAAACACTTATATTATGTCATGTGTGATAACTAATCACAAGTTACAGGCACAACCCAACTCATTTTTAGTATAAACTATCCGTGCGATATGATGATCCAACGGTCGAGGAGAAGCGTTATCCCATTTCTTGCATCGAACTAGATCACTTCAGAAGGCAGTTTGTAATAATAAAATGTCAGGACCGCCGACAAAAACTGAAAATGACGGTTAACGAGAATTTTCATGTAATAATTGCAGAAACCGACACTTTATATCAAAGTTAATTCAAACATAAGCTACGATTAATATTTTAATTTGTTACTAGAGTTTGACCCGTGCGTCCCGCCCGGGTTCGAATTTTATTTTTAATTTTGAGCCTATGTAATGACATTTGTAGACTGAAAGTTTAAATAATATATTTTTTAGGTTAGTCTTGGTTCATTTGTTTGAAAGTATATTCTTCTAAATACTACTATTTTTCGAATTTAAATATAATCATAATCTTTTAAATACTAGAGCGATTCAATTAAAGGTTTGACTTTTTCATTTGTTTGATCTTATTTCAGTTTAATTGTTTTTGTCGTATTTATTTTCATGTATATATATGTATATATATTTGTTTTATTTAATTAGTATATATTTTTAAGATTACTCATATATTTAAAATTTTATATCGTTATTTCATATACAATAATTTTATTGTTTTTATACTGTTAATTAACTAATTATTTTAAATCATTACCTATATCATATATATATGTTGCTTCTTATTATATATTTAATTTTTCCTATTGAATTTGATATTGATGATTAAAACAATATTTTATGCATGAAATAACATACTTGAGAATTATTTTGTATTTAATTTATTATGATCCTGATCCGTTATTTTTTTATGCTGTTAATTAACTAATTATTTCAAATCATTACCTATATCACATATATATATATATACATATATGTTGCTTCTTATTATGTATTTATTTTTTCCTATTGAATTTTCTTTTGATGATTAAATCAATATTTTATGCATGAAATAACATACTTGAGAATTATTTTGTATTTAATTTATTATGATCCCGACCCGTTATTCAAAGCGCTAGATTTCTTTGAAAAATTTGATTTGTTTTTTCAGTTTATATAACAAATTATTGTATATATAAAAGTTTAGGATAAATTAATTTTATACATGTATTATAAAGTTTATTAATGTTAAACCATTCTACCAACATATTATAATTTTAGAATACATGTTTTATATTTACGAAAATAAAATATATTAACTTATCAATTCAAAATGATAGATTGCATAAGAGGTTGATGAAGAGTTTCTAATTGTGTTCGATATATATAGATGAGTAAATAAATCTAGGTTAAGATTTATTTCCAGCGACTGAAGATATTGCGAGATATTCTCATTTCTGTTTTCAATCGAATTTGTTAAGATTTAAAACATTTGATCCGTGTTTCTTGGTTATTCTCTTTTAATATTGCTTTCATTAATTAGTATACAGGTAGCAAGATATATAAAAATAATGTATTAGTGTTAGCAGTTTTTTAATGAAATTATTAAAATAAAAAGTATGGTATATAAGTAGCTTATTATTTATCTATAAATTTTTATTTAGTAAAACTTAAATTTACATAATTTTTTTTCTTACAGTTTGGTATAATACTATGTATTCAATTTCTTTTCTTATGGTTAAGCTTTTAGATACTGAATATAATTATTGCCAATGTTCTATAGAAATTTTAAAATTTAAATATTTAAAATTTGATAAAATTTATTTATTATTTGTCATTTTCTAATTTTATTATATGTGTAAATTTTTTGATTTTTTCTCTTAAATTTTTAAAAATATGAAATCTTTAATTTTGAATTCTTATCTTTTACGATGTGAAAAGTAATTCTAAATACCACGGAAAACAAATATTTAAAGTTAAGTTATTAACTAACCCATATTATAAACAAAGTCATAATTATAACATTTAAGAAAATAATTCACCCCATTTCATATATATTGTGTTGAAATATAATTATAACATTTAGTAAAATAATTCACCCCATTTTATATATATTGTGTTGAAATATATTTTTTAGGTTTCGAAGTACAATTTTTTTTCTTTTCGAAGCCTAATTTGATAACTATATAAATAGTTGTGTTTAACAGGAATAACTGGATAAGTAAACAAATCATTTCAGTTCTTCACGAAACACCCTACTTTATAAGTTTTGATAATTTAAGCGTAAAAAAATAAGTTTTCATAATTTCATGATTTTAAATGATACGAAAGCAACAAATATGTTTGTATCACATACCTCTTGGCAGACAAAATTGACCATTCCTGCACATATTCTTTTAGTAATTTTCTCGGTAGCTTGATACCTTCACATATAAAGGCATAAGTCAAACATAACAATTATAGTATTGTGAGTCAGCAATTTATACAATTTAAACAAATTCAGTTATTCAACCAATAAACATGAAACGACGACATGAGTAGAAAAACTCTAAAACACAACGGAGTGCATATAGAAAATGTTAGGACTAACCCGCTGAAAGTACCAAAAGATGCATCAACATGGTGAGATATTGGTCGATCCGCACCACCTAAAGTTTTAATGAGTAAAATATGTAAGTCAAACAGGTACCAAAAGCATGTGAAAGGTCAACATTGAAAGTCACGCCGGATTTACATGAATAGTGCCGCCAGTATCATAGATTTAGTGGTGGAAAGCTATCAAGATCGGCTTTCGACCGGTTAGTATGCTTGCTTCATCCTCTATAATAGCGAGAATAAAAGCGATTTAGTTAGCTTCTAAAAGACATATTTTCTGATATAATAGAAAAACAGAAGATGGATGCTCCAATTTATAAGAATAGCATTAGGTTAGTCGATTTCAAAAATTTTAAACAAAAATATATATTCTTTGGAATATGTCCGATTGTTTAGGAAATTTTAAGATTATTTGTGTGACAAAATCTTATTAAAATGACTGAATCCATTGTAAGGAATATATTGTTAGATATTTATATATCCGATTTTTTGCATTTAAAGAGTAGTTTGGTAAATCTTTTAAAAAATAAACAATATATGGTAAGGAATATATCGTTAGGAATATACTCATATATATTAGGAAGTTCAACATTAAGTGCTTTAAACAGATCATTAATATTTTCCAAAATTTATATCACTCTTTAAATTATATTTAATCCGTTACTTGAAGAGATGGTTTAAGAATCTGGTTGGCCGAAATCGTAGGAATATAATATCTAAATTTTATGGCCGAAATCGTAGGAAAAAAAATTATCTATGACCAAGTAAATTACAAATTAACATGAAACTTTAAATTCATAATTTTTTATGCTCAACACATCTTCAAAATGATAATATTTTGTAAATTGTAACAATCTATATTATTAAATCATGGTTATTGGAAAATATTTTAGTAAAAATCAATTTTTGAATATCTATATATATATATATATATTGTTAATCATTTTTTTATATAATTCAACTTTAAATTATTATTTTGATTTGATATATGTATATAAAGTTTAAATTTTGTTTTGTGATTATTTTAGACAAAATATGTTTTTGGGTAATTAGATTGACATGTTTTCATTAATTTTAACGATAGCCCATATAAATAGTTTATCATAATATAATGGACTTCTAATTTTTCTTAATCATAAGTCCATTGATTTTTTTATTAATATACTGCAATCTAAGTTTCCAAACAAATTTATTCTTTAAAAATGCTATCCATGTTTCCAAACAAACCTCTTTTTAAAACTGCAATCCATGTATCCAAACAAAACTGAAATGTACTTCTGCTTTAATAATATAGATGATACTTGAATCAATAAAATATAAAAGAGTTGTGACAGTGGCAAAGCAGTTGGAACTAGACTGTATCAGTTGAATATGAGATTCTTAACGCCGACTTTTCTCGGGATTTTAGGAATGACAACCCATTAACAGAGTGATTTATAGTGTTTTAACTAAGCACACTTGCTAATCACCTCTAAGTTTTCTCTGATAATAGTTTATTATTTGTGAGTTGATTGATCTTCAAGTAGTCATTTTAATTGTTTGTATAATTTCATATAAGACAAATGGTACAAAAGGTAGATTACAAGTCTTCTCAGTTCACGAACCCCATGCAAATCTCTCGGAGTTCGAAGGACGTGGTTTTAGATGTTTTTATCTTTATACATACAAAATCTTTTGGATTTGAGAATCCTAGCTCTCATATGGTCAAAGATTTATGCAATTTTCATCCTCGAACACAAAACCAGATTTTGCTCGACTTGACTATCATATATCGATAAATGATCTAATATCTTTGTTAATAATGATCGAAGATACGTTAAAACAATTGATCTACCTATAATCACTCATTTTCACGCCAGTCTTTTTTTTTTAATATTAGTGAACTTATTGTTTTTGTTCATTGTTTATAGCCTCAATACCTAATTACAAAGTCGTTAATTTCAAAGCTAAATACACTAACCAATATATAAATCACAAGCTCTATCCATATTTAAGTTTATAAAATAGCTATTTAGAGCATTTATAAATCTGCTCAATATTTTTCTGTAAAAATAAAACAAAAATATTATAGAATAAGTTTTGTCTAATGTATGTTTATATAATAGAAAGTTTCTGTATTTTTAAAATAAAAATAATATCATTTTTGCTTAGAAATAGGTATGGAATTATTATATTTTATATTTTCCCATATAAATAGTAAAATTATAAGAACATGTATTAGACCAAAATCTAATTCTATAACAAATTTCTTCTATTTAGTGGAAAACATTCCATATAGATTTGTTGGATCTAGTCATATATATATTCTTGGTAAACTGGTTTTATTTTCCACCATTTATCTTTTTGTGAGTTTGATTGGATGCTATTGCTAGAATAAGAAAGATTAGAGTAAACAGTTTATTCTGAATAATACTTATATACATCCCATCAGGATGAAAAAACTAATTTTTTTTTCTTTTTTCTCCATTCAGTAACGCTAGAAAACAAAAAATTTGGTTGTTTTTTACTGATTTCTACCTATCTTTTACTTTAAAATATTGTAGAGTATAGCAGACTAACATAGTAGATAACTAATTCTTTCTACTTTATTTTTATCTTAATTACCCTGGTTTACTCTATTAATGTTTCCAATCAGATCCTATTTGCAATTGTCCACAAACGTTCCATAAGTTTTCGTTTTAAATGTTAGTATGCATTCCTGTTTTATTTTAAATGTTATTGTAAATTTTAAAAATCGTTTTCATTACAAATATCGTTTTATATTTTCAGTACAAATATTTAATAATTTTTATTTTCACTTCCATCTTTCAGTTCATTAATTAATATAGATAAAGAAAAAATATATTTGTTCCTTGACCAAAAAAAAAAAAATATATATATATATATATATTTGTTCAGTATAATAGCAAATTTAATAATTTTCTTTAATATGTGTGAATAAATTTTAAACAACATATAAACTATACGGATGGAGTAAAAACGTTTCATAAGTTTGTTTGTCTTTTCCAATGATACACAAAATAATCGCCAATGAGGCAGTTTAAAGCCAACAAATATGTAACTCGTCCGTTATATGCTGATATGACCATACCTTTGGCTTGCTATACGTCTCAGACAGTGACCTGTGCATGTATGACATGTAAGAAATGAAACCGCGTCAGTGCATGCCACGTACGATTTACTGGTCTCGAGAATCTGCAATAAACTTGGGGACTCCACGAATCCACACCAATATTTTTGTGCACTCCTATGCAGACCTCTTTCTGCAGATATTTCTCTTCGAAAGGAAGCAATACATTTAGAATAATAATAACATCTCACGATGACTAATTAAATTGACTATACTCTATACACTAGTATTTCTAAAATACGTGCCTGGTATTGAGATTCATGGAAATATCATTTGAACTAGTGTTTAAAAATCTGAATAAAATCAGTACTGGGATGTAAAAGGAGAAAAAAGAGCATGTCCCACAATGGTCAGTTGAATGGAAAAAAAAAGATTCTTCCATTTCTTATAGATTTTTTTTTCAGTTTTTTTTTCTTCTCACTTGAAAATGGCGTTCAATAATTTATATTTATAAACTACTGCTTAACACAATTCACTGTGCATAAAATAATTGCTAGTGTTTAATCACTATATTTCACGAAATAGTGAAATTTGATTCACAAAAGAGTTAATGTCTTGTTTTAAAGCAATTGAAGTTTTTTTAAGACCAACTGTATAATTTATAGTAATAAATACTACTAATTTAAAACAAATGATTTAAATTGATATCAGTATCACTAAAAAAGACTAGATCTATATTAAATAAAAACACCATGTTATACTCAAAATATTATTTGTATAAATATAAGTATCAAAATTATATTTTTGAAGATAATACCAACAAATCTGAACATTCCAAGTTATCATTTAGGTGTGGTATAAAATCACTGCTTAAAACCAGTGGTGACCATTACAAACTGAAGAATAACGAGTGAAACCTATAAAACCAATAAATTGAATGATGGTCCATCATCTTATCTTAGCTAACAATTGGTATTCTTATCTTAAATGCATCTTAACCAATAATTTCTTACAAATTATATGTTCATATTCACTCTAAATTCACCTAACATACTCTCATTTCTTACATGTGTCTCCACACCATTTCACACTAACAAAACAAAAAGATCAAATATTCAGGAGTACACATTCAGAAATAAGGAAACATTTTCCCAAAGTACAGGGTACACAAGTTGAACATAGGCTCCATTTCAATAATAATCATTAAAAAAAATGAAATTAAGACACATCATCATCTGATTCATGAACCTCTTCTCTCCATCCTCCAACTATAAATACCTCGTCTCCACACATTCTCTGCTCTCATCACTCTCATACCCATCACAATCCATTAAACACACACTCATAGCTTTTAAAAAAAAACAGAGTACACAAAAAAAAATGCCTTCTCTTGAGAACTCCGTAACCGTAATCTCGAGAAGCAGAGTCTTCCCTGACCAAAAGTCAACGGTCGTTGACCTCAAACTCTCCGTCTCCGACCTCCCCATGCTCTCTTGCCACTACATCCAGAAAGGCTGCCTCTTCACGCGCCCCCACCTCCCTCCCCACGCGCTCCTCTCCCACCTCAAACACTCCCTCTCGCTCACCCTCTCCCACTTCCCTCCTCTCGCCGGCCGCCTCTCCACCTCCGAAGACGGCCACGTCTTCCTCTCCTGCAACGACGCCGGCGCGGATTTCGTCTCCGCCGCCGCGAGATCCGTCCGCGTCGGCGACGTTCTCGGCGGAACCGACGTTCCCGACGTCGTCAAGGAGTTCTTCGCCTACGACAGGACGGTGAGCTACGACGGGCACAACAGACCGATCCTCGCCGTCCAGGTGACGGAGCTGAACGACGGCGTTTTCGTCGGTTGCTCCGTTAACCACGCCGTGACTGACGGAACGTCGCTGTGGAATTTCATTAATACGTTCGCTGAGGTGTCGAGGGGAGTTGGGAGTGTGACACGTCATCCCGATTTTACGCGGGAGTCTGTGCTAATCTCACCGGCTGTGCTGAAAGTGCCTCAGGGTGGGCCCAAGGTGACGTTCAACGAGAACGAGCCGTTACGGGAGCGGATCTTCAGTTTCACCAGGGAACAGATTCTGGAGCTGAAGGCGTTGGTGAACAGGAAGAGAACCTGGACGGTGGATAACGGCGTCGAGGTGTTGGGGAAGCAGAGCAACGACAAAATTAACGGAAAAGAGAACGGTAAACTGACGGAAATGTTGGAGAGTCTGTTACTGAGAAACGACGCCGTTTTGAGCAAGCCCGTGGAGATATCGTCGTTTCAGTCTCTATGCGCTTTGCTCTGGCGAGCGATCACTAGAGCGAGGAAGCTCCCGAGCTCCAAAACGACGACGTTTCGCATGGCCGTGAACTGTCGCCACCGTCTGAGTCCGAAGCTGGATCCGGAGTACTTCGGAAACGCGATCCAGAGCGTTCCGACGTTCGCGACGGCGGGGGAAGTTCTGTCTCGTGATCTCCGGTGGTCCGCCGATCAGCTCAACCAGAGCGTGGCGGCTCACCAGGACGGGAAGATCCGAAGCGTGGTGGCGGACTGGGAGGCGAATCCGAGGTGTTTTCCTCTCGGGAACCCCGACGGAGCGTCGGTGACTATGGGGAGCTCGCCGAGGTTTCCGATGTACGATAACGATTTCGGGTGGGGGAAGCCGGTGGCGGTTAGGAGCGGACGGGCGAATAAATTCGACGGGAAGATCTCGGCGTTTCCGGGGAGGGATGGAAACGGGAGCGTGGATTTGGAGGTGGTGTTAGCGCCGGAGACGATGGCTGGGATAGAATCTGATGGCGAGTTTATGCGATACGTGTCGAAGAAGTAACGTAACGGTTTGCTTTTTTTTTTTGTTTTGTTTCTGTGTCTTAAGGACTTAACAATGTAATATTGTAATGAAATTCTGTAAGTTGACTCTATAAAAAATGTTATACATATGTTACATTACACTCTTGCGTTACAAGTTTTCGCTTTGATGGGTGACATTGTCCTTGCTGAATGCTGATCTAAAGACAAATCATCTTCTCACAACCTGTTAATCTCTGTGTTTGCCAAAGAACACTTGTTGCTAAGTATTTCCTCTCGACAGAGCTGTTAGTTATGGTTCCTAGATCTCAGTGTTTTTCTACTCTTTCTATGCTTAGGACTCTTTGACTCCTACGACACGAGTGATAGACAGTATGTGCCGGAGTAAGAGTACAAGGATAACATCAGAAAAAAGGTCCATGAGTACAATCTCTCTATTGCAAGTGACATAAGTCTCTAAATGTGTTTTGTTTTGGTATAATACATACCAGAGGTTTGCTGCTGCTCTCGCTTCTTATGTATTGTAATACCAACTGTTTGGGCATGGATTTTTGTTGTGGTTTAATCACTTGCAGAACCATAACTAAGTATGGTTCTCATATCATGTGTTTCTGTACAAGGAGATACTCTTTTGTTGTCTCTCTCTCAACTCTCGTTCTTCTTCAACCCCCCTTCCATAAAATCATAAAATCTAATCTTAAACAATGTCAACAAATACTGAAAACGGCTCATGTTTGTTTCCACCTATGTTCACACTTTATCCTTTTCTACTCATTTCACTACTGTTTTACCAAACACTCTTGGATTATCTGAAAGCATGGAAATATGAAACAGGATGCAAAATGTATCATCAACATGATGTGAATGACCAAGAAAGAGGATGTAAACACAAAATTCTGCAATTTAACAGGTCCTATTTCATCAAAGTTTTTTTTTTATTTTGTAACACAAATCAAAGTTATAACTTGCTTTTACTAAATTGAAATCCAAAAAAAAAAACAAAAATTAAGGAAATAAGGAATTACAGAAGCACTTGGTAACATGTAAACTCATATGTTTATCAGTTCACACGGGCATAAGATTTAAAGCATGAATAAAGTAATTAGATTACGAGTAAATTTGTTTAAAAAGAGATTTGCTCAGAAAAAACAAAGAGCTTGCTTCCTGCCTCGATCCCATGAAAGCGAACACTTGTAAAACGCCAAAGCTGGTGGGTTAAAGCCCATGAAACGGTTAAACCGGGTGCATAATAAATAAACACACAATATGATACTAGAGTTTAGCCGGTTTTGGGTTAAAGCCCATGACACTATGTCTAAAGAAGAGCTTGCTTCCTATCTCCTCTCCTCTCTCACATCATATCATAAGAACCGAACACGCAACTCAAGAGAAGTGTGTGTGTGGGGGGCGCTTATCCTCAAAGGCTCCGTAATATCACTCAGGTATTAAGGGTATATCAGTCAATTACCGTCCATACGCACTCTTCAACGTGTTCTCTTCGAGTGAACAACAACATCTGAAAACGTAACAAATAGTTAGTAACCATTGTGGGGATGGAGAAGAAGGAGCTCCGCCTACACACGTCATAGTCAACGACTAGCTCTTTTTTTGATTCCTCCGTCTTCGGAACGAAACGATTTGGATTTGAAGAAGCGGGAGGTAAATCATGTCGGACGCTCTGATAAATGGATTGGCGGGAGCTGGGGGTGGGATCATTGCTCAACTCCTCACCTATCCTCTCCAAACTGTACCCATTCTCTGCCTATTTTATCTCTTCTTCTGGATATTCTGGATGATAATCTTCGATGGCGTTTTTGTTGTTGGAAATTAGGTAAATACGCGCCAACAGACGGAGCGAGATCTCAAGAGGGAGAAGAAGAAGAAGAAACTTGGAACTTTCCAACACATGTGCCAGGTTCTATTTTGCGATTGATTTGCTGGATTTGGCTAGTTTTGAGGAACTTCTTGAAATTGCTCTGCTTCTGTATTTGAAAGGTTGTGAAACAAGAAGGATGGGGGCGTTTATACGGTGGATTGGCTCCATCTGTAGTTGGCACTGCGGCGTCACAGGTTACCATTCTCTCTGCAGAATCTCTTTTCTTGTAACCATTTTGTGGTTTTGAAAAGTCTTTAGAGGATATGAAAGAAAGACCATCTGCTCTAAGTTTACTTAGCTCACTCTTCTTTCTTTTTTTTTTTTTGGTGTGGATGTGGGCAGGGTGTGTACTATTACTTCTACCAAGTGTTTCGGAACCAAGTTGAAGCTGCTGCTCTTAAACAAAAGAAGAAAGGGTTGGGTGACGGATCTGTTGGCATGTTTTCTTCACTCCTAGTTGCTGCCTTAGCTGGGTAAAAATTCAATCCTTTTTATGTGTATGCTCTGACTTTTTGAATGGTTGCAAAAGTAGCATTGCCTGTCTGGAGTATTTGCTGATGCTATCATCTCTGCGTTTATAAGTGTTGTTGTTTTCTTTTTTTTAATGGAGTTTCTAGCCAAAGATGATTAAATGTCCATAGTTCAATGATGTAGTAACAACTTTTTTGTATTTCTACTGCCTCTGTTGTCTCATTTGAAGTACGATAGGTCTTTCTATGTGCAGATCCGTTAATGTTCTTATGACGAATCCAATCTGGGTGATTGTTACACGCATGCAGGTATATCTCTCCAGTCATCTTTCTTGTTAGTTTTAGTTTTGTGTTTAGTCACGAATCTATGAGTTTTCTTGTCACCACACTCCTATTCTCTGTTCAATTCTTCTTGTATATATTAATGCAGACCCACAAAAAAATGCCAAAAGGTCTCCAGACGGTCCCTGAGCCACCTTCTGCTGATGTAGAAGCTCTTGTCCCAGTTGAGCCGCGTCCATACGGAACCTTTAATACGGTATGACGCAGTTTCACGTATTTACAACTTGACTTCACCTGATTGCAATACGAAACATGAAACTCATTTCAAAAACTCTATAAAACCTCTCAATACAGTTTTTATAATAAATATTTTGAACGATGTTTCAGATTCGAGAGATTTACGATGAAGCTGGAGTGACTGGCTTCTGGAAAGGTGTCGTTCCGACATTGATCATGGTATGCTTTTGAAACCACTCTTATATTGTTTGTGTAGGTGCATTTTCTGACTGTTTTGTTGAAAAAAATCCAGGTTTGTAATCCAGCAATGCAGTTTATGTTATACGAGACAATGTTATCAAAGCTGAAGAAAAAACGTGCGCTCAAGGGTACCACCAATGTGACCGCTTTGGAGGTTCAGACTCTAGCTTTTTTTTTGTTTTATTTTGATAAGATGTTTCTTGCTTATGTCATTATTTTTCATGTTTTTCTTCTTACCCCCCCATAGACATTTCTTCTTGGAGCTGTGGCTAAACTCGGAGCTACAGTCACAACGTATCCTCTCTTGGTTGTAAAGTCACGACTTCAAGCCAAACAGGTCACAACAGGGGACAAAAGACAACATTACAAAGGTTTTTTTCACTTACTTACTCTTTTGTCAGAAGATGGTTAGAAAATGCCATTTTCTAAATCTTGGATTGTTGAATTTACAGGAACGCTGGATGCGATTCTGAAGATGATACGATATGAAGGGCTGCACGGGTTTTACAAAGGGATGAGCACAAAGATTGTTCAGAGCGTTTTCGCTGCTGCTGTTCTGTTTATGATCAAGGAAGAGCTTGTCAAGGGTGCTAAGCTTTTGCTCTCCAACGCCACTTCTATCAAGTCCAAGCCTTCTTGATGCTCAATCCAACTAGGATTTTGGAAATAATTGAAATTAAAAATTAGATTAAATTAAATTTCCAAAATTTCATGATTAGTTATCACACAACGATTGCAATTGGTTATTGTATTTCTTGCAGAAATATTGGATTGGCCGGTTCTAGATCTTTAAGTTTGGCAGTTTTTTTTTGTTTGTTTTTCGTATCATTTTTAATTATTTTTGGCATCTGATCTATCCACATTTTCATCTGATTTATTTTTGGAGTAATAAACAACATATTGGATCAAATCAATTGTATATAGAAACAAATCTTCAGGATTTTAAAAGTAGATAAATAAATAATGAAAATGTGGTCTAATTATTTGACAAAATAGGTTTAACAAGGCAAAACGGGAAATAAAAAGTAACCTAATCATGCAAAATAGAGTAAATCCTCTTAAGCCCATCACAGCCCAATACATGTACCGACGAAACGGCATGGTATTACACCAGTGTTGACTGAAACGTATCTCCAAACTCTATCAATATATCGTCGTCTTCCTCCTCAATAGCACGATAATTTTCGCAGAAACCTTGAGAGATTGTGTATTCTCTGGATCCGATCTGTCAGCCATGGAAGATACGAAGGCAGAATCGTCGAACAAGAACGTTAAGAAGACAAATCTGTTGGACCACAACTCGATCAAGCACATGCTCGACGAGTCCGTCTCTGACGTAAGTCCTTTTTTGCTTTCCTCCGTATTCCCCGATCTGTTCGATTATGATCTTCCTCATTTTTCGTTTTATGATATGCGTAGATCGTTAAGAGCCGTGGATACAAGGAGGATGTGAGGCTGAGCAATCTCAAACTGATCTTAGGGACGGTGATCATCGTGGTTGCTCTCGTTGCACAGTTCTACAACAAGAAGTTTCCGGAGAACAGAGACTTTTTGATTGGATGCATCGCATCATATCCTTTCCTAGTGTCGATTAAATTGCTTTGGATTCATTTGCTTTAGATAGATAGAACTGTAATGTGTATGTGGCTCTATTTGATTGTGC